>JAJEJO010051718.1:94440-104795 GCA_020662805.1 Glaucomys volans
CAAAAAAAAAAAAAAAAAAAAAAAAACAATGAAAAAATGGGCCAAGGATCTGGACAGACACTTTACAGAAGAGGATGAATAGGCAATCAATAAACATATGAAAAAGTATTCAACATCTCTAGTAATTAGAGAAATGCAAATTAAAATGACTCTAAGATTTCATCTTACTCCAATTAGAATGGTTATTATCAAGAACAAAAACAATAGTAGATGACAGGGTGGTTGTGGGGAAACAGGCACACTTTTACATGGCTAGTAGAGTTGCAAATTGGTCCAACCACTCTGGAAAGCACTGTGGAGATTCCTCAGAAAACTTGGAATGGACCCACCTTTTGACCCAGTTATCCCACTCCTTGGTTTATACTCATCCTATACTTACAAAGCCAAAGTCATATTAGAATAGGGTTCTCCCTCATGACTTAATTTGAACATAGTTATCTCCTAAAAATCTTATCTTCAGACACAGTGGCATTGGGGATTAGGGTTTCAATATAAGAATTATTAGAGGATATAATCCAGTCCATAACACTATCAATAATCACTTTGAACATCATTGATCTAATGACACCATTTAAAATAGATAAGAAAAGATTCAAAAATATTTTTCAACAATTAACACACTTTAAAATTCATATATTGATTAAATATAAATACATAGTGAAACATACATTGGAGGAAAGGTAGCCTCTTCAACAAATGGTGCTGAGAAAACTGGAAATCCATATATAGCAGAATGGAAATTAGCCCTTATCTTTCACTGTGAACAAAAATCAACTCAAAGTAGATCAAGGATCTATGCATTAGACACTGCGCCTAGTAGAAGAAAACATAGGCCCAACTTTCCATCATGTTGGCTTAGTCATCAACAAGGCTCCCAAAGTGCAAGAAATAATAGCAAGAATCAATAAATTGGATGGTATCAAATTAAAAAACTACATCACAGCAAAGGAAACAATCAAGAATGTGAAGAGAGAGCCTACAGAATGTGAGAAAATCTTTGCCACCTGCACCTCACATAGAGCATTAATCTCCAGCATATATAAAGAACTCTAAAAAATTTAGCACCAAAAAAACAAATAACCGAATCAATAATGGGCAAAAGAACTGAACAGGCACTTCACAGAAGAAATATGAATTGTCAACAAATTTATGGAAAAATGTTCAACATCTCTAGCAATTTGAGAAATGAAAGTTAAACTACACTAAGATTCCATCTCACTCCAGTAAGAAAGAAAATTATCAATAATACAAGTAACAATAAATGTTGGTGGCCGTGTGAATCTAAAGTGCCAAGCACAGCACAGGACCCACTGCCCAGCCTGCCGCTTCCAGCACCAAGCACAGCCCAGGCCCAGCCTAGCCCATAGGCCTGTGCCCCAGCCCGCAGTCTAGCATGGAGGCCTGCTGTTCAGTCTAGCACCTCCTCAGCGACTGACCATCTATCAACACATGGTAATATTTGCTCACTAGCATTGATTATTTCCAACCTGGAGGACACCATCTGTAGTGGGACAGCACCCTTCTTGGAACACTGCATTATCAAGTTCTATTCAAGCACCAGGCTACCGAAGACTAGGAGGTTTGAACAGTATAGTATAATTTTATTGCAGAATTTTTAAAATTAGGAGTACTATTTTGCTTGTTTCTATTACACCTACTATATTCCTACATCTTTCTTTCATTAATATTTTTCTCACTCTTTTTTCATCAAATGTATCTGTTTTGTTGGAGACTCACCGTTTTCTCATGCTAACAAGCTATTTCCTTTAATTCCACTTTCATGATTCCTAAGACACAGTAACTCTATAGACTCACCTCTTATTAACATTAAATTCTACACCCCTCCTCATCCTTTTTAAAGTCCACCATTAGAAATTGTGGTCATTATTACAAGCTTATTGGATATGCTGTAGATAATATTTTGAACTCATAATCTCTGCTTAATAAGACAACGTGGTTAATATCTTAATAGGGACTATTTGAGTTAAGGATGCATATTGTTTTATGGAGTGCTGTTAATATTGATCTCTCACTTCAAGGTGAGGCATTGGAAATCTGCAGGGACACTGTAATTCTATAGGGGGGAAACTGCAATACCTCAGAATTGCACTGCTGGAGGGGAAGATTCACAAAAAACTTGAGAAAACAAGGGAAGAAAGTGTCCCAAACAAACCTTGATGCTATATCAATAGAACCCAATGACAACATGGCAAAGAAATGTCAGAAAGGGAGTTCAGAATGTACATAATTTTTTTTGTGGTGCTGGGTATTGAACCCAGGCCCTTGTGCATGTGAGGCAAGCACTCTACCAACTGATCTATATCCCCAGCCCTAGAATGTACATGATTAAAATGATCTGAGAAGCAAATGATGAGATAAGAGAGCAAATGCAGGCAATGAAGGTTCACATCAATTAACGGTTAAAAGAGAAATTGCAGGAAGCAAAAGATCATTTCAATAAAGAGAGAGATACTGAAAAACAAACAAACAAACAAACAGAAATCCTTGAAGTGAAGAAAACAATAAACCGAATTAAAAGCTCAATAGAAAGCATAACCAACAGGCTAGATCATTTGGATGACAGAACCTCAGACCATGAAGACAAAATATTTAATCTTGAAAACAAAGTTGACCAAACAGAGAAGATGGTAAGGAATCATGAAAAGAACCTCCAAGAACTATGGGATATCATGAAAAGACCAAATTGAAGAATTATTGGAATTGAGGAGGGGACAGAGAAACAAACCGAATAAAAGAATAATATATACGATGAAAAAATATCAGAAAAATTCCCAAATCTGATGATTGATCTTTACACCAAGAACACTAATAACCCAGTCATTAAATGGACCAAAGAAATGAAGAGGCACTTTACAGAGGAAGACCTTCAAGCAATCAACAGATTTATAAAAAAATGTTCAACATCTCTAGTTATAAGAGAAATGCAAATCAAAACTATGTTAAGATGTCATCTTACCACAATTAGAATGTCTTTTATTAAGAATACAGGCAACAACAGGTGTTGGCGAGGATGTGGGGAAAAGGGCACACTCATACATTGCTGGTGGGAGTGCAAGTTGGTGCAGCCACTCTGTAAAGCAGTGTGGAGATTCCTTAGAAAACTTGGAATGAATCCACCATTTGACCCTGCTATCCCACTCCTTGGCCTATACCCAAAGAACTTAAAATCAGATTACTACAGTGATGCAGTCACATCAAAGTTCATAGCTGTTCAATTCATAATAGCTAGATTGTGGAATCAACCTAGATGCCCTTCAATAGATGAATGGCTAAAGAAACTGTGGTATATATACAAAATGGAATATTATTCAGCCATAAAGAAGAATAAAATTATGGCATTTTCAGGTAAGTGGATGATGTTGGAGACTGTTATGCTCAGTGATATTAGCCAATCCCCAAAATCGAAAGGTCGAATGATCTCTCTGATAAGTGAATGATGATGTATAATGGGGGATGGAAGGGTGGCAAGAATGGAGGAAGCATAGATAGCACAGAGGGAAGGGAGGAGTGAGGTCGGGGTGGAGGGGTAATAATACCAGAATGTGTGACAGACATCATTGCCCTGTGTACATGTATGAATGCACAGATGGTGTGACTCTACTTTGTGTACAACCATAGAAAAAATAGCTGTACTCCATTTGTGTTCAATGAATCAAAATTAAATTTTTTAAAAAAGAAAAAGAAATGGAAAATCAATTACAAGAGGCTTACAGGACAACAAATGTACAAAATTACAGCAGATTCACACCAAGGCACATTATAATGAAAATACCTAACATACAAAATAAAGATATAATTTTAAAGGCTGTGAAAGAAAAGCATCAGATTTCATACAGAAGGAAACCAATATGGATATCAGTGGATTTCTCAGCCTAGACCCTACAAGCAAGAAGGACCTGGAACAACATATTTCAAGCTCTGAAAGAAAATGGATGCCAACCAAGAATCTTGTACCCCGCAAAACTTACCTTCAGATCTGATAATGAAATAAAATCCATACATGATAAACAAAAGCTAAAAGAATTTACAAGTAGAAAGCCTGCAGTAGAGAACATTCTCAGCAAAGTACTCCATGAGGAAGAAATGAAAAACAACAATGTAAGTCAGCAAAGGGAGGAACTACCCTAAAGGAATAACCAATTAAAGGAAAAAACAAGTCACATTAAACACCAAAAATAAGTCAAAATGACGGGTATACAAGTCATATCTCAATAATAGCCCTGAATGTTAATGGCCTAAACTCATCTATCTAAATATATAGAATGGCAGATTGGATTAAATGGAAAGACCAAACAATATGCTGTCTTCAAGAGACTTATCTCATAGGAAAGATGCCCACAGACTTAAGACGAAAGGATGAGAAAAAACATACCATTCACATCAGTAAAAAAGCAGGGGTTTTCATCCTCATTTCAGATAAAGTGGACTTCAAGCCAAAGTTAGTCAGAAGGGATAAAGAAGGACATTTCATATTGCTTAATGGAAGCATAAATCAGCAAGACATAACAATCATAATTATTTATGCCCCCCAAAACAGCACAACCATGCATATTACACAAATACTTCTCATTTCCAGGAACCAAATAGATCAAAACACAATAATACTAGGTGACTTTAACACAGCTAACACACCTCTCTCATCATTGGACAGATATCCCAAACAAAAACTGAACAAAGAAACCATAGAACTCAATAACACAATCCATAACTTAGACTTAATAGACATATATAGAATGTTCCATTCCTCAATGAGTGAATACACTTTCTTCTCAGTAGTACATAGATCCTTCTCTAAAATAGACCATATATTATGCCACAAAGCTACTCTTAGCAAATACAAGAAGACAGAGACACCACCTTGCATTCTATCAGATCATAATGGAATGAAATTAAAAATCAATAGTAAAATTAAAAACAGAAACTACTCCAACACCTTGAAACTAAATAATACACTATTGAATGATGCATGGATAACAGAAGACATCAGGCAGGAGATAAAAAAATTCTTAGAGGTAAATGAGAACAATGATACAACATATCAAAATCTCTGAGATGCTATGGAAACAGTAGGAAGAGGAAAATTTATTGCATGGACTGCATTCAATAAATGAATAAAAAGTCAACAATTAAATTACCTAACATTACAGCTCAAAGCCCTAGAAAAAGAAGAAGAGATCAACACCAAAAATAGTAGGAGACAGGAAATAATTAAAATCAGAGTGGACATCAATGAAATTGAAACAAAAGAAACCATAAAAGAATTGACAAAACAAAGAGTTGGTTCTTTGAAGAAATAAACAAAATTGATAAACCCTTAGCTACACTAACAAAGAGGAGAGAGAAAACTTAAATAACCAAAATTCATGATGAAAAAGAAACTATGAGAGCAGACAGCATTGAAATACAAAACATATTTAGAAGCTATTTTGAAAATCTCTACTCCAACAAAATAGAAAATCTCAAAGACATCAGCAGGATTCTAGAGACATGTGATCCACCCAAACTGACTCTGGAGGACATACATAATTTAAATAGACCAATTTTAAACAATGAAATAGAAGAAGTCATCAAAAGCCTACCTACCAAGAAAACTCCAGGACCAGATGAATTCTCAGCTGAATTCTATAAGACCTTCAAAGAGGAACTCATTCCAATACTCCTCAAAGTATTCCATGAAATAGACCAGGAGGGAACCCTTCCAAACCCATTCTATGGAGCTAATATCACCCTGATACCAAAACTAAACAAAGACATATAGAGGAAAGAAAACATCAGACCAATATCCCTAATGAATATAGATCCAACAATTCTTAACAAAGTTTTAGCAAATCACATACAAAAACATATTATAAAGATAGTGCACCGTGATCAAGTGGGTTTCATTCCAGGGATGCAAGGTTGATTCAACATTTGGAAATCTGTAAATGTAAATTCTCCACATCAACAGGCTTAAAATTAAGAACCACATGATTATATCAATAGATGCAGAAAAAACATTTGCTAAAATACAGCACCCCTTCATGCTCAAAACGCTAGAAAAAATAGGGATAGTAGGGACATACCACAACAGTGTAAGCATCTATGCTAAGCCCACAGCTAACATCATTCTAAATGGAGAAAAACTGAAAGCATTCCCCCTAAAAGCAGGAACAAGGTAGAGATGCCCTCTTTAACCACTTCTATTCAATATTGTCCTTTAAAATCTAGCCAGAGCAATTAGACAAACTAAAGAAATTAAAGGGATACAAATGGGAAAAGAAGAACTCAAACTATCACTATTTGCAGATGACATAATTCCATATTTAGAGGATCCAAAAAAATCCATGAGAAAACTTCTAGAACTTGTAAATGAATTCAGTAATGTAGCAGGATATAAAATCAACACTCATAAATCTAATGCATTTTTATTCATAAGTGATGATTCCTCTGAAAGAGAAATTAGGAAAACTACCCCATTCACAATAGTCTCAAATAAAATAAAATAAAATACTTGGGAATCAATCTAACAAAAGAGGTGTAAGACCTCTGCAATGAGAACTACAGAACACTAAAGAAAGAAATTAAAGAATATCTTAGAAGATAGAATGATCTCCCATGTTCATGGATAGGCAGAATTAATATCGTCAAAATGTCCATACTACCAAAAGTGCTATACAAATTCAATGCAATTCCAATTAAAATCCCAATGATGGACCTCATAGAAATAGAGCAAGCAATCATGAAATTCATTTGGAAGAATAAGAGACCTAGAATAGCTAAAGCAATCCTTAGCAGGAAGAGCGAAGCAGGTGGTATCACAATACCAGACCTCCAACTATACTACAGAGCAATTGTAACAAAAACAGCATGGCATCAGCACCAAAATAAACAGGTAGACCAATGGCTCAGAATAGAGGTCACAGATAAAAACCCACATAAATAGTTATCTCATACTTGACAAAGGTGCCAAAAACATACAATGGAGAAAAGATAGACTCTTCAACAAATGCTTCTGGAAAAACTGGAAATCCATACGTAGCAAAATGAAACTAAACCCCTATCTCTCACCCTGCACAAAACTCAACTCAAAATGGATCAAGAACCTAGGAATTAGACCAGAGACTCTGCACCTAATAGATGAAAAAGTAGGTCCTAGTCTTTATCTTGTTGGCTTAGGACCAGACTTCCTTAACATGACTCCCAAAGCATAAGAAACAAAATCAGGAATCAGTAAATGAATAGATTCAAAGTAAAATGTTTTTGCTCAGCAAAGGAAATGATTAGCAATGTGAAGAGAGAGTCTACAGAATGGGAAAAAATCTTTGCTATACACTCTTCAGATAGGGCACTAATCTCCAGAATCTATATAGATCTCAAAAAATTACACTAAGAATACAAATAAACCAGTCAATTAATGGCTAAGGAAATGAGTAGATACTTCACAGAAGAGGATCTACAAACGATCTGCAGATACATGAAAAAATGTTCAACACCTTTAGTAATAAGAGAAATGCAAATCAAAATGAACCTAAGATTTCATTTCACCCCAATTAGCATGGCTATTATCAAGAACACAAGCAATAATAAGTGTTGGCATGGATGTGGGGAAAAAGGCACACTCATACATTGCTGGTGGAGTTGCAAATTGGCGCAGCCACTCTGGAAAGCATTAAGGAATTCCTCAGAAAGCATGGAATGGACCCACCACATGACCCAGCTATCTGACTCCTTGGTTTATACCCAGAGGACTTAAAATCAGCATACTATAGTGATACAGCCACATCAATGTTCACTGCTGCTCAATTCACAACAGCTAGACTGTGGATCCAACCTAGATGCCTTTCAATTGATGAATGGTTAAAGAAACTGTGGTATATATACACAGTGAAATGTTACTCCTCCTTAAAGATGAAAAAAAATATGGCATTTGCTGCTAAATGGATGGAGGTGGAGAATATCCTGCTAAGTGAAATAAACCAATCCCAAAAAACAATGGTCAAATGTTTTCTCTGATAAGTGAATGATGATACATAATGGGAGAGAGGGGTGATGGGGGGGCAAGAGAAAATGGAGGAAACTTGAATTGTGTAGAGGAAAATGGGGTGGGAGGGATGGGGGAAGGAAAGATAGTATGTTGAGGCAGACTGTATTACCCTATGTTTATGTATGAGTTACTGAATGGTGTGAATCTACCTTGTGTACAACCATAGAAATGAAAAGTCGTACGCCATTTGTGTATAGTGAATCAAAATGCAATCTGTCAAAATAATTTAAAAAAGTAAATTTAAAAAAATAAATGTTGGCAAGGATGTGGGGAAAAGGTTACACTCATACATTGCTGGTGGGACTGTACATTGTTGCAACCACTATGGAAAGCAGTATGGAGATTCCTCAGAAAATTTGGAATGGAACCATCATTTGACCTAGTCATCCCATTTCTCAGTATATACCCAAAGGACTTAAAATCAACAAACCACAGTGACACAGCCACAGCAATATTTATAGCAGCTCAATTCACTATAGATACACTGTGGAACCAACCTAGGTACCCTTGAACAGGTGAACAGATAAAGAAATTTTGGTATATATACACAATGGAATATTACTCAGTCATAAAGAAGAATAAAATTATGGCATTGCAAGTAAATGGATGGAACTAAAGAATATTATGTAAGTGAAATAAGCCAATCCCAAAGAACCAAAGGCCAAATGTTCTCTATAATATGCAAATGCTAATTCACAATAAGGGAGTGGGGAAGAATAGAGGTACTTTGAACTAGACAGAGGCGGGTGAAGGGACAGGAGGGGGTGGGGGTGTAGGAAGGATAGTAGAATGAATCAGAAAGTATTACCCTATGTGCATTATGACTACATGACCTGTGCAACTTTACATCATGTACAACCAGAAGAATGAGAAGTTATACTCCATTTATGTATGATGTGTCAAAATGCATTCTATTGTCATGTGTAACTAATTATAACAAATAAAAAATAAAAATATAACCAAAGGGGCCACAGAATCTTCAATTTCTATGTATCTAACACCATTATATCAAAATATATGAGGCGAAAAAATGTTGAACTGCAAAGAGAAATAGATGAAAACCTCTATTATAGTTAGATATGTCAACATCTTCCTCTGGAAATGGACAGATGTAGCAGGCAGAATATCAGAAGGGGCATAATTCTACTAAAAGGCACAATAAATCAATTAGATATAATTAGTATCAATAGAGGACTTCACTCTCAGCAGTAGAATACATATGCTTCTGAAGTTCCTATGTAACCTTCACCAAGATAAACCATATTCGGGGTCTTACAATGCACCTTAACATATTCAAAAGACTATAGATCATATAGTTAAATGAAACTGGAAATCAATAACAGAATGATAGTTGGAAAATTTCCAAACACTTGGAGATTAAATGACAAATATCTAAATGAGATGTCTCAAAGAAGAAATATCAAGAAATTTTAAAATATTTTTAACTAAGTAAAAGTACATAATTTATTAAAAATTTTGGGATGTTAGGAAATCAGTGTTTTGAAGGTAATTTATAGCACTGATCACAAATAGAAAGCATTTACCTCATACCCAAACTAGGCAAATTATAAGGAAATGACACTAAAGACCATATCGCTCATTAAAAAGATGTAAAAACTCCTCAACAAAATGATGGTAAAGCATGAAACCAATGATGTATGAAAAAATATACACCATGACAACGTGGAAATTATTCTAGCTATGTAAATCTAGTTCAACAGTTGAAAATCAAATAATGTAACTGACCAAATCAACTGGCTAGGAGGTGGACCCTGAGACAGACATCAGGCTCAGCCCAGCACAGACAGGGAAGAGTTCCCCATCTGAGACGTCGGCCCAGAGTGCTCCTATGGGAACTCTGAGGGGGCAGCAGGCACAGTGTAGAATCGGGAGCCTTCAGTGTGGGGGAAGTGAGCACAGAGCGCACACTTGAGGCTCCCATGCTGGGAGGCTGAACCAAGAGGCCATGTCTTACTCCAGCCTGTGGTCTAATGCTACTGAAGTCTAGGAGGTGAGAAATTGGAAACCTGCAGGGATGCCACTTAAGAGGCAAAGCTGCTATCCCACAGATTCTCACAGATAGAAGGGAAGATACATGAACAACATGAGAAGACAGGGGAAGAAAGTGTCTCAAACAAACTTAGATACTGCATCAACAGAATCCAATGATAACATGGTAGAAGGAATGTCAGAAAGGGAGTTCAGAATGTACATAATTAAAATGATCAGAGAAGCAAACAATGAGATGAGACAGAAAATGCAGAAAATGAATGATCACACCAATCAACAGTTTAAAGAACAGATGCAGAAA
>JAJEJO010051719.1:7208-64067 GCA_020662805.1 Glaucomys volans
GGGATTGAACCCAGGGGCACTCCACTACTGAGCCACATCCCCAGCCCTATTTTGTATTTTATTTAGAGACAGGGTCTCACTGAGTTACTTAGGGCCTCGCTAAGTTGCTGAGGCTGGCTTTGAACTCACGATCCTCCTGCCTCAGCCTCCCAAGTGCTGGAATTACAGGTGTGCGCCACCATGCCCAGTTTGGATTACTATATCTTTGCAATCAAAGCAATAGTAAGTTTTAAAAACAAAAACTATAGAAATCTCTTCTGTAAATTTTTTTATTGAATTCCACCGTGGTTGTGAACAAGTTTTGTGCGATATCTATCAAAGCTTGTTTTATGATCCACTATAGTCTATCCTGGAGAATGTTCCACGTGTAACTGGGAAGAGTGTAGATTCTGTTGTTGGGCGAAACGTTCTTTAGATAGCTGTTGGTTCCCTGATGCTCTTCTCCCTGGTTGTTGTACCCATTCTTGAATGAGGAGTACTGAAGTCTCCACCCAGTCTATTAGACTGTTTAGTTTCCCTTCAATTCTATTTTTGCTTCATCTATTTTGGGCTAAAATAGATGAAATAGATGAACAAATTCTGTTGTTAGGAATTCATCCTTCTGATTGACATTTACCATTAAAAAATGTCCTTCCTGTCTCTAATTACAATTTTTGCCTTAAAGTCCAATTGTCTCACATGTATATAATCCACCCTCGCTCTCTCATTAACAGCTTTCCTGGCGTTTTTTCTTCTTTGGTACAGAGGACTGAACCCAGAGTTGCTTGACCACTGAGCCACATCCCCAGCCCTTTTTATTTTGAGACAGGGTCTCACCAACTTGCTTAGGACTTTGCTAAGTTGCTGAGGCTGGCTTTGAACTTTTGATCTGAGCCTCCAGAGTCGCTGGAATTACAAGTGTGTGCTACTGAGTCTGGCCACAAGGCTTTTTCCCCTCCCCTTCCACTTTTGTGTTCTTTTGTGTCTTAGAGTCAAAAGTAAATCTCTTGTAAACAGTTTGTAGTTGGATCATGTTTTAAAAGATTTTCAAAGATTCTGCCAGTCTCTGCCTTTTGATTGGGATGTTGAATCCAGTTACATTTACTGTAATTCCTGGTAAGAGGGGATTTATGTCTGCCATTTGCTATTTTTTCCCTATGTCTTTTTTGTTCCTATATTCTTACAGTCCTTAATTCTTTCCTTTTGTGTAAAATAGATACTTCTCTTCTTCTTTCTTCCTTCCTTCCTTCCTTTCTTTCTTTCTTTCTTTCTTTCTTTCTTTCTTTCTTTCTTTCTTTCTTTCTTTCTTTCTTTCTTTCTTTCTTCTTTCTTCTTTTTCTGTACCAGGGATTGAACCCAGGGGCGCTTAGCCACTGAGCCACATCCCCAGCCTCTTTTATATATATGTATATTTTTTTGAACCAGGGATTGAACTCAGGGACGCTCGGCCACTGAGTCACATCCCCAGCCCTAGTTTGTATTTTATTTAGAGACAGGGTCTCACTGAGTTGCTTAGGGCCTCGCTTAGTTGCCGAGGCTGGCTTTGAACTCGTGATCCTCCTGCCTCAGCCTCCCAAGTCGCTTGGATTACAGGTATGCGCCATCATGCCCGGCTTCTTTTATATTTTATTTAGAGACAGGGTCTAAGTTGCTGAGAGTCTTAGCTGAGGCTGACTTTGAACTCATGATCCTCCTGCCTCAGCCTCCCAAGCCACTGGGATTACAGATGTGCACCACCACACCTGGCCCTAAAATAGGTGCACCACCACACCTGGTCCTAATGCCTCTTTTGAATTCCCTCTTTGTTTCATATACAATATTTTCTGAGTTATTTTCTTACTAGATGCCCCAGGGATTACAATTAGCACCTTAATTTCTAGGTAAACTCTAATACAATCTAGTTTGGATTAATACTTAATTTAATAGTCTATAAAAACTATGCTCCTAGAATGGAGGAAAGATAGCTAGCATAGAGGGAAGGGAGGGGTGGGGGCAGGTGGGGGGTAAAATTAATAACAGAGTGTGTGACAGATACCATTGCCCTGTGTACATGCATGAACGCACAGATGGTGTGACTCTACTTTGTGTACAACCAGGGAAACAATAGCTGTACTCCATTTGTGTTCAATGAATCAATAAGTAAATAAAAAAAAAAAAACTATGCTCCTTTGGCTGCTCCCGGGCCCCACCCCTTCATAGTGTTATTACCATACAAACTACACCTTTACCGGACAACACAGTTTTGTAATTATTGCTTTATGCAGTTGTCTTATAAAGACATAAAGACAGAATAATACTACAACAAAGATATACTGTCTTTCATAATATCTATGAAGTCATCCTGTTTTTTTTTTTTTTTTCCCCATGTGGATTCAAGTTACTATCCAGTGCACTTCCATTTCAGCTCACAGGCTCACTTCGCCATGTTTATCTGGCAGATCTGCCAGCAATGAATTCTTAGTTAATCTTGAGATGTCTTCATTCTTCCTTTTTTTAAACTTTTTAATTTTTTGGGTACTGGAGATTGAACTCAGGGGCACTCAAACACTGAGCCACATCTCCAGCCCTATTTTGTATTTTATTTAGAGACAGTCTCACTGAGTTGCTTAGCACCTTGCTTTTGCTGAGGCTGGATTTAAATTTGTGATCCTCCTGCCTCAGCCTCCAGAGCTGCGGAGATTATAGGCATTTGCCATCATGCCCAACTCTCCTTTATTTTCAAAAGACAGAGAGCAGGGTTTTGAACCCTTCTCATCCAATGCCTACCAGTCTGCAGATGCTGATCCTGTGGGAGGTAGCACCATCCCTGTGTCCTCTACGTGGACTTAAGACTCTCCACCACTTACTTGCAGAGTGACCTTGGGCAAGTTACATTGGTGCTCTGCGCCTTACTTTCCTCACATGTAAAATGGAGACAACGATGGTGCCGAACTCAAGAGTGTTGGGTGACTGATTTTACCTTGGCCATTTAAAGCCCTGGGAGGCTATACCCGTAGAAACACTAGCTGTCAGCTCTTAGCTCTGCAGGAGGCAGGGGATTCAGCAACTGAGCTTCTTCCAGCTCCAGGGCTCCGGTCTAGCTTTTCTCTCTTGCTCTTCCTATAGATGCTACCAGGCTCATCAGAGGCAGCCTGGAAATGGCAGGGCCACTAGAGAGCCATTACAGAAGGAAGCCCACCCTTCCTTATACATGTGACAACTCATACATGTGACAATGGGTGAACGAGCCGTTCACAGCATAATCCGGACCTGGAGTGCCTATGACGACACCTGAGATCATTTTGAAGGTCCAGGCAGCACTGAGGGCCACTGCTGCCCCTCCAACTTGCATCTGTGCCTGTGTCACTGCTCATACGAGCCTCCCTAGACCCTTATAAAAGCCACCAGGAGAAATAGGTTTGCCTCCACCTTGCCACCATCTGGTCCAGCCCGTTCCCTCCACGGGACCTCACCTGTCCCCCACAACAGCCCTGCTCTGTCCCCCTCCTCCCTCCAAAACAAGTGACACTGCTGACTTGTGCCTCAAGGAAGGCCATTTATTTCCAAGATATAGACTGTACTTTTAAGACAGGACTTTTCAGAAGCAGGAAATCTTAGTTGTTGCTTAGAGAAGTGTGTCAAGGACACAGTGAAAGGGCCCATGCGGAGGTGGGGGAGGGTTTTATCCAACACTGTTACAACACTTTTTTAAATGAGCAAAACATCTTTAAAAATCCTTATAAATTCTTTATAATATGTTACACATTTAGAGACAATATTTACAATAAAAGGCTGGGACAGGGAGGAGAGAGAATCTACAGCAAACTTTTGCATAAAACAAGAGGACTGACCAACGTGGCAGCGGGGTTCACCACCCCACCTGGGCTTCCCTGGAATGAGTGAGGGTGGAGGGGGCCTGGTGATCTGAGGGTTATTTACAATGTGAAGGGGCAAGTGGGGGCCGTCCCGCCCACCCTGTTCAGAACACAAAAATCAGCGTGTGAGAGGAATGGACACCAGGGGTGCTCCTGAACAATCCCCTCCTTAAGAAAGTGGGAGTCTGCGCGCCCGAGCAGTGGAAGGAACACGCTCCACTGCTCGCTGGAAGAACAAAAAGGAGGCAGGTGCCAACAGGGGAACCAGGACCCTCCCCAAACTGGCAACAGGGAGTTCCCCATGGTCAAAGAGCTTATGGGGGTGACTTAAGAGGTTGACAAAAGGGGTGTGACCCTGGTGAGGGCTTCTGTCCCCTCTCTGTGAAATGGCCCCAACCCCTTCTCTGGCTGCGAGAAGCAGGAATAGGATCCCTGCGTGCACCGAAGGCAGGGACCCAGCGGGCAGGTGGGAGGACAGGTGGGGGTGAGGGCAGAAGTTGCTACTGGAAACACCTTTGGACAGTGACTACACACACACACACACACGCACGCACGCACGCACGCGCGCGCCTTACCCCTGGGGCGACCCTCTCCTCTCTCCATACATATATACCCGCCCCCTTAGCTATGAGCTAATTGGGGGAAGGGGCAGCGGAAAGAAGCAAAAAGCCAGTATCACCCACTATCTTTCCTTTAGTCTGAAACTTGGGGGTTTCGGACTAAATCCACACCCCATGGTCGACAAGGGTCTCGGAGTGCAGCCACAGTAAGCCCAGAAGGGCACGCTCAGCCACGTGTTCAGGGAGCACAGGCCTCGGCAGCCCCTCCGCGTCCCCCCTCCCGCCTCTCACTGCTCGATGCGGCCGGCAGTAGCACTTCCAGTGCCGCTGGGGTCTCCTCTGCCCACCCCTTACCCAGCCCTGCACAGATCAGAGACGCCTGCAGCCCCGGGGGACGGCACCGGGGCTGCGGAAGAGTGAGTGCAAGCCAGAGGAGACCCCAAAGGGGCTCTGAGGAAGAGTGGAGTCCGAGTGACAGGGAAGAGGGTGTCACAGACACTGATGGAGGCGGGAGGCGGCGGAGCGGCGTGGGGGCTGGCTCTGCAGGGCCCCCAGCTCTCCTGGTGGCAGCGAGGCGGCGGACGATGAGGCCCGCGCCTTGGTGGACTCTAGGCTGCTGAGGCCGGAGTCCTTGTTGTCACTGTGTGCCCGCGCGCCCGCGGGCTCCGGTCCCCCACCTCCGCCCAGCTCCTTCCATTCGTTGAAGTTGAGGTCGGTCAGAGGGCTCTGCACCACCACGGTGTGGCGGCGCCAGCTGCTCCGGCGCCGCCGCGTCTCAGGCGACAGCGGCCGACGGAGCCGCACCGCCAGCATGTCGTCGGCCGTACCGCGAAGGCGCAGCCGCAGCGCCTCCATGCGCGAGGGCCGCGAGCCCAGCGCCGCCGCGGCCGCCGGGGGGCGCAGCGACTCCTGGCTGCTGGACGAGGCCGAGCCCGGCAGCTCCGGCGCGCGAGCGCCCCCTCGGCCCGCGCCCGCGCCTTCGGCGTCCGGGCGGCTGCGGGACAGGCGGCGCCGCGCCAGGGTGTCGCAGGGTATTAGGTGGTGCGAGCTGAAGGAGGGCCGGCGTGCCAGGCGAACCCCCGGGCCCGCGCCACCCTCCGTGTCCGTCTCCACGTGGCTCAGCTCGCTGCGCTCGTCGTCCGCCTCGTCCCCCGCACCCGCCCGCCGGCCCCCGGCGCCAGAGCACACGCTGCGGTCCATGGTGGACAGGGTGGAGTAGCCCGAGACGATGGAGCGCGT
The DNA here is from genome assembly GCA_020662805.1 of Glaucomys volans. Lineage (NCBI taxonomy): Eukaryota > Metazoa > Chordata > Mammalia > Rodentia > Sciuridae > Glaucomys > Glaucomys volans. Next base: position 12,841 of record JAJEJO010051719.1, read on the forward strand.
GTCGGCGGCCGGCCGCTCCTCGGGCGCCGCCGGGGGGCTGAGGCGCCCGGGGGCCTCGGGGGCAGCGGCGCTAGGCAGCTGCCCCTCTGGCCGCTCCGCGGGTCCTGGTGCCGGCGCCCCGGGCTTTTGCGCCTCCTGCTCCGAGTCGTCGTCGGTGCTGCTGCCCAGCCCCCGCGCCTCCCGCCGCTTCTTCCGCTTGCGGTTGACGGCCGAGATGAAGGAGATCGCCAGCATCTCCCGGGCATATGGCTCCTTCTTGGGGGCCCACGAGCCCTGTGCAGGGAGACAGGTCAAGATGAGGAGTCTGGGCCTGATGGCCTCAGCCCCCTCCACACTCACACCGTACACCCTACGCCACAGCACCCATCCGCAACAGGTTCAGACCAAGTTGGAACCCATAAGAGCATATAAGACGTTCCTCCTCCACCGCCAGGCGCAGTGGCGCACGCCTGAAATCCCAGCACCAGAGGCTGAGGCAGGAGGATCGTAAGTTCAAAGCCAACCTCAGAAACTAGCGAGGCCCTAAGCAACTGTGTGACACCCTGTCTCTAAGTAAAATTTAAAAAGGGCTGGGGATGTGGCTCAGTGGTTGAGTGCCCCTGGGTTCAAGCCCAGTGCCATTCCTCCTCCATCCCTGTACTAGCTGGAGTGTGGTCACCATCCATGCTGAGAAGTCTGTTCAGCCCCTGTGGCCCTAATCCCTGCTCACAGCTTTTTTCCTGGAGGTGGGATGGGTCTCCCCACAACGACCTCCCCTCCGGGTTCTATATCCATCCCTCGTTAAATCTTTTTTTGACAACAGCCCTGATTATTGTCTCCCCACAGTGCCTAACACTTGACAGTTTGGGCCCACTTCACATACACAGTCCCGGTTGGAATCACCAGAGCTTCCTGCACGCTAATCCTCAGTGCCAAGCAGACACCCAAGCTCCCTCTCCACTCACCCATTTGGGAACCCTGCATTTCCACCTAACACAGCAGGGCCCACGTACACGCTCCTTTTCCCACCCAGGCAATCCCCAACCCATCAATCCAACTGCCAGCTGGCTGCAGAAGTAAGAATGCGGTACAATCTGACAGTCTGCATGGGAGCCACTCCTTCCACCCCAGCTGGGTGCACTGGCCTCTCCTCCACCAGCCCATCTGCTAAACCCTGGGGTTTTGGTGAGGGCCTCCTGCCACCTCCCAGCAGAACCTATGCTGCTCATCGTGGTCTCCTGGACCCTGCTTTTCATCCTCCCTATCTGGCCTCTCCTGTGCCTTTTGAGGGAGTTCCCAGGACTCTGTTCTCCACTCCCCTGGAAAACAGTGTTAGCAAACAACACCATATGACGCCTCACTGCCCTCCCACTCTCTGAGCTCCAGCACCCCTCTTCCTACTGCAAATCCACCTCTACCTGGGTGTCTCCTGCACCTCAAAACTCACCCATCTGGAGCCACACTATTCTGCCTGCTCTACCCTGAACTGTCTCCATTCCTGCTCCTGATTTTAAGGTGGCCCTGTGACTCCTTCCTCTCCTGGCTGTCCACAGCCAAGTCCTCTCAATCCACCTAAGATGGCTCCCATTGCCGGCTCACCCTCACTCTGCCTTTTCCAGGCCATTTTCCCCTCCTAATAGGACTCCTGCCTCTGTCCTTGGGCCACCTGGCCGCTCCTTTTCCAGAGCTGTCCCTCTGAAGCAAGAATCTGATCTCTTCTCAGCTTTGCTCCAGACTTGCATGACCCCACGCCCACGGGGACAAGCACAATTCCTTGGGTGCACACGGGGCCCTTCACAATTGGCCCCAACCTCCCCAGCATAGTGCCCTGACCCCAACTCCAACCCAGACTTTACTCTGGAGATACTGCCCTATCAACCCTTTGAAGTGACATGCCCTTTTACATTTCTGGCAACCATTAATGTCCCCTCACCCTATTAGGTAGATCATCTGATCGAACTACCCTCTCATGCCACCTGGTTCCCGCACAGTGAAGTCAGAGTGATCTCTTCCAGGGAATGCTGAGCCAGCAGATTCACACAGAGGTCAAGGGGACAATCCAGGAGAGGCTACTGGAAACTAGGGCTAGCAGAAGCAATGGGTATGAATGACAAGAGCTGGATGAAGTCACTGTAATGAACTTTTCCCCTGCCATAGTGATCTTATGCGTGAGTGAGCTCCCTGTCACCCAAGGAGACAAGCAGAGGCTCCATGGATTGGGGAGGAGACCCCTGCACCAGACTCCAGCAGCCTTTCTTTGGTCCAGTGTATTCCCCATGCTGAGCACCTGCTAGGCACCATGCATGTGTGTTCAGAGTGGGTTTACTGGAACCTAGCCAGGGCTGAGACCTAAGCAGGAATGAGCCCAGTTCAACCAGCTAATGATTAGCTAGCTGTTTTTACCCACTGCTACGGGCTCAATCATGTCTCTCCCAAAACTTAAGTTGAAGTTATAACCCCCAATATGATGGCATTTGGAGATGAAGCCTTCATGAAAAATTTAGGCTTTGATGAGGTTTGAATGCAGGGCCCTAACAGTGGGATTATGCAGTGAGCTTGCACATGGCTTTTCTTTCCCTCCCGCTTTTTCCTCCTCTGCCTTATAAGGATACGTTGAGAAGGTAGGTAGCCATCCACAAAACAGGAAGGGAGTTCTGACCATAAACCAACATGCTGGCACCTTGATCTTGGACTTCTAGCCCCTGGAACTGGGGGAATGTCTTTTGTTTAAGGCGCCCAGCCACAGTACTTTGTTATAGCAGCCCAAGCTAAGGCACGCGACCTGGCCGCCAGCTCTAACAGTGGTGTGGGGCTGGGGGGGCGGACCTCTCTGGGTGGGCATTGTTGTAATGGGGTGTCTCAGAGGGCAGGCACTGGAGCAGACAACTATCTAGCTGAGAGACCTGAGGCAGGTTATAGAAGTTCTTCCTGCCTCTTTCCTCAACTGCAAAATGAGGCTGATGCCGTCTCTAGCTCGCAGGGCACTTGAGAAGGTTAATAATTCTGAGCACAGTAATATAGCAAGTGCTCAAAAAATGGCAGGTGGTACTATTGTTGGGTATTTTTAAACTCAGCAATCAGTAACCACAGGAGGCACCACTGGTGAGAGCTGAACCGCTGCCTTCACCAGCAAGCTGATTATCCGCCTCAGGCCTCCAGAGAAGGGCTCTGAACGAATCTGCTACAGGATTTTTGTATGGAGGTCTTCTGGAGCAGGGGTGCATGGCTCTCCTGTTCTGTTTTGTTTGCAGGGCATGGGCTTGAACCCAGGGCCTTGTGCAAGCTAGGTGAGCACTCTACCACTGAACTGCATCCCTACACACATACACACTTTTTTCAATTTTGTTTTGAGATTGGATCTTGCTAAGTTGCCCAGATCAGCCTTGAACTTGTGATCCTCCTGCCTCAGCCTCCAGAGTAACTGGGATTATAGGTGTGCATCACAGTGCCCAGCTTAAACAAGTTTTTTTTTTTTTTTTTTTTTGAACCAGGATTGAACTCAGGGACACTCGGCCACTGAGCCACATCCCCAGTCCCATTTTGTATTTTGTTTAGAGACAGGGTCTCACTGAGTTGCTTAGGGCCTCGCTGAGTTGCTGAGGCTGGCTTTGAACTCATGATCCTCCTGACTCAGCCTCCCAAGTTGCTTGGATTACAGGCATGCGCCACCACGCCCGGCTTAAACAAGTTTTTATTTTCATTTTTTTTGTGATACTGGGGATCTAATCTAGGGTCTTAATCATGACAGGTAAGCACTCTACCACTGAGCTACAATACCTGCCCTGTCCTATGATTTCTGAAGGTGCCTTGAGACCCAAAGTGGAGGGGAATCCCTGCTTCCCAGTGTCTGTGGTTAGCGCAAATATTTTCATGTGGCCAAATAGTTCTCTTTCCGGGTCAGGATCATGAGGACGTTGCTTCTGGGGCTCAGGACAGGATGAGGGGGTAAGGAACTTATCAGTGGGGAGACACCAGACAGAGCCCCCTGGGCCAGCGGGACCTTGGGCTGGTGACTGTGGGCTGCAGAGAGCGCTGAACAGGAGTGAGGAACCACTAGAGAAGACAAAAGGGGGCTACCTCCCCCAGAACTTGGAATTAAGATGACAAAGGAGACAGGCAGGAGGATCACAAGTTCAAAGCCAGCCTCAGCAATAGCAAGGCACTAAGCAACTCAATGAGACCCTATCTCTAAATAAAATACAAAATAGGGCTAGGGAGGGCTCAGTGGCCAAGTGCCCCTGGTTTACATCACGGGACCCCCCCCCAACAAAAAAAAAAAAAAAAAAAAAAAAAAGATGAAAAAGGAGCCTTCAGGTGTTAAGCTGGTGTGCCCCAGCCAGGTGGAGCTAAGGGTGGCCTGTGATGTCTGCTGGCTACCCTCCCATCAGGACCGTCCTCTCAGGGAGGCAGCATGAGAGTGCGACTGTGATTTAGGGCACTGACCCACCTGGGTATACTGGGAACAGAATAGAAACAGGTTGTTACATCTAGAACAATGGTTCGTGATCGGCCTGGGAGCCCTCTATTCCAACAGAATCTCCCCTAGAATCTCAGCTGTGTCAGAAACAAAACAAGGAGCAGTCTGATCTGCTCCACGGCCTCTCGAGCACCTGTTGGTGGTGACTGACCCCATGGAGGCTTCCAGGAATGGAGTTGACAATGCCCACCTAGATTTTAATCAGGCAACAGAATCAGAGACTGTAGTGATAAGTCTCACACCTGTTCTCACCCATGGAGGGCTCACAGCCTGTTGGGGGCCAGGCCCAAGGCAGCCCCTTCCCAACAGCTGAGATGAGACACCTCTTAGGTGATTGGTGGCTCCTATCTGGATTCTGACTCCCAGCATCTCGTGCATCAGATTACTGAAACCACCTGCTACACATCCAATTCAGGATCTGTCACCTTGACACTCACTCCTCTCTATTACTTAATAACGTGGCAGCCTGGTCTATGCCTTGGTTTCTCAGGGGCTTGATTGGCTGACTTATGCTAAGGCCAAGGACAGATCTAATTCTTGTGCTAAAAAATCAAGCCCGAAAGCAGAGGATCAGAACTCACATCCCAGAGCACTGTCCAAGGAAACAAACCATCTAACCAGCTCCCCACTCCCCAATGCCTTAGAACATGCCCAAACTTCCAGTTACTCGAACCTTCTGAGCCTTGGTTTCCCTGTCTGTAAAATGGGGATGGTACAAAACTTGGGTCCTTTGTCAAGACAAAATGAAACAGGAATTGGTATAAAGTTCTCTGCATAACTGCTGGAATCTAGTAGGTGCTCAAGAAACGTGAAGTCACGTCTTGTCTCACACTACTGATTCTGAGTAACTCAGCAGGGTCACAGTGAAGTCTAAGTAAATCTATCGGAATAAAGACCCACTTTCTGAAAGGCGGGTTCTATGTTCTAGGCCTGGTGAATTAAGAAGAGAGCCCCCTAAAGAGTCCCCAGAAAAATGCAAGAGGCAGGCAGGCCCAGAACCTATTTGTGCCTGGGGAGGCAGGAATCTCATCGCCAGGAGGCTCCAGTGAGGTGTGGCCTGTGAGCTGTTGGGAGGTTGGTGCCACATCCACTGCAGACAGGGTATGGTCACAGCAGGCAAAGATGGGTGACTTCTGGCTAGGGGCTTTCCTGGGAGTGTGGAGGGCCAGACCAGCAGGGCAGGAGAGGGCTGCTGGCTATGAGCTGGCTTCAGATAAGGGGTCACAGCCTTCAGAGGCCCCCTCCCTGCCCAGATGCTCCCCCGTTCCTCCAGGAAACTTGCCACCTTTCTTGGGTCCCATATCAGACTTCCCTCACTCAGCCCAAACCTTTCCCACCTCCTCTGCTGTGAGCTGAGGACCCACTTGCTTCACTGAGGATCGCCCAGCTACCCTCCACCAACCCCGCCGGCTGTGCCTTCTCCTCCCTCTCTGTTTCCCTGGGGAGGTGCCTTCTCCAGGTTGGTTCCTGCCTGGGGGATGGGTTCCAACTCTTCTAACCCAAGCTTCCCTCCAGCCTCAAGGCTTTGCACTGCTTGCTCTGAACATCAGTTTACAGTCCAGCTTCTCAAAAGAGCTGCCTGCACATGCTCTCTTCCCTCCCCCACCGGGGAGCCAGCGTGTGGACTCTCCACCCAGCTTCCGCCTCCACTGTACCCCAGGCCCTGGGACGGCTAGTCATTTGCTCATTGGCTTACTGTCCTCCTCCCATTCAAAGAAAAGCTTCATGAGGCCACGAACCCATCTGCTTGGCTCATTGTCCTATTTTCAGTCACCAGCACAGTGAAGACACAGATGATGCTCAGTAAGGATCTGTGGTGTGACTAAATGAATGCCCTGAGCGAGACACACTGTCAGACTCTGCTAACAGGCTAATGCTGCGCTGGCCTCACAGAATGAGCTGGGAAGTGTTCCTCCTTCTTTCATTCTCTGGAAGAGACTGTGGAGAATTGGTTTCTTGTTTTTTGTTTTTGGGATCAAACCCAGGGCAAGTAGTCTAATACTAAGCTACATTCCCAGTCCAATGTTATTTTTTAAATAAGTATTTAAATGACATTTAAATAATGATAATTTAAATATTATACTCACATAGTTGTGTCTACCCCAGGATACATTCTGAGAAATGTATCATTAGGCAATCGTATCGCTTTGTGAACACCACAGTGGGTACTTACACAATTCTAGATATTACAGCTTGCTACACACTCAGGCAGGGCGGGACCACTGTCATGTGTGGTGTAGTCAACCAAAATGTCATTACATACTGCGTGACTAATTTTTTTTTGGGGGGGGGCATTTAACCCAGGACCCCCCCCCCACATCCCCAACCCCTTTTTTTTTTTTTTTTTTTTGCGGTGCTGGAGATTGAACCCAGGGCCTTGTGCTTGAGAGACAGGCACTCTACCAACTGAGCTACATCTCCAGCCCTCTCAACCCTTTTTACTTTTTATTTTGAGGCAGGGTCTCAGTAAGTTGCTTAGGTCCTCACTGAATTGCTGAGGCTGGCCTCGAACTTGTGATCCTCCTGCCTCAGTCTTCTGAGTTGCTGGGATTACAGGTCACCCTGCCCAGCTTTATTTTTAAATTATACTTTTGTATGTGTGTGTGATATTGGTTTAGCAAGAGGTTTACCGATTTTATTGAACCCAATTTTATTGCACTCTATCATTCAACTACATTCCCAGCCCCTCTTTTAAAAAATAATGCATTTTTTGACAGGGTCTTGTTAAGTTGCCCAGGCTGGGCTTGAAGTCATGATTCTCCTGCCTCAGCTTCCTCAATTCCTGGGACTACAGGTGTGCATCACCATGTCCAGATTTGGAGTGTTCTTTGTTGGAAGGCTTTTAATTATAAATTCAATTTCTCTAATAAGGTATATGACTATTCAGGTTATCTATTTCTTATGTGACTTTTGGTAGTTTGAATTTTGCAAAGATTTGGTCTATTTCTTCTAAGTTTTTGAGTTGAAGGGCATAGAATTGCTCACAGTATTCTCTGATTATCCTTTTAATGTCTGTGTGGTCTGCAGGAATGTCCCTATGTTATCCCTGGTATTGGTTATTCCTTTTATTCCTCTTTTTATTGTGTCAGTTTTGCTAGAGGTTCACCAATTTTATTTATTTATTTATTTATTTATTTATTTATTTATTTGTTTATTTCCAAAGAACCAGCTTTTGGTTTCATTGATTTTTCTCAAAATTTTCAATTTCATTGATTTCTACTCTTATTTTTGTTAGATTCCTTTCTTTTGCTTTCTTTAGGCTGCCCAGAGACCTTAAAGAATATTTATCATAGTAAACATAATTATTGCTAAGCCCATTTTACAGATGAGGAAACCAAAGATCAGAAAGATATTAAATAACTTATCTAGTATCCCCAAACCACTAAGTGGAAGAGTCAGGATTCAAACCTAGGACTATCTGAATCCAGAGTCTATGCTCCCAAACCCTGAACCCTGCTGCCTGTCAGTCCCTGGACTCCCAGGCCAGATCTTTCTACTATATCAGATGCCTCACCATGGCATGGCAAAGAGTGTGGCTTCTCTGATCACCTTGGACACTCAGTATTTCCCCCCCTTCCCTCCCAGGAACCCTCTAGTTCCCTCAAGGTCTAACTGCCATCTAAGTCTCTTAACCAAAAAACAGTGGGTGGGTTTGTTTGGGGGGATGGTCAAGCCTCCAGAATTGCTTTGGCACTTACCTTGGACTTGGCTGAGCTACAGGTGGTGGAATCTGCTGGTGAGAGACACAAAGAAAACAAAGTTGGATGGGGCAAGAGAAGACCAGGCATGTGAACACAATTATTTTGCCTCAAAGGCTTCAGAACCCAGGGAGTTCAGAACCCTGAGATCTCCCCAGGCCTTAGGAGTGTGATGGAGTCTGATGGCATTTTCTATGGGATGGGGATGATGTCAGTCACCCTTCCTTCAGAGGCAGGAGGTGACATCAGGCTGCCATCCACTGAACCCTTCTCATTTGCCCAGGGTTAAGGGCAATGGGGTGCTTTGCCCAATTCCTTTCCCCTCCCCCACCTGTCCCTGATACTCCAAAGCAATGGAGAGAAAATGCCACACACCAGACGCAGTCCATGGACACCAACCACAACAGTGAAACACAGCAAGTCACAGATGCTCTGGAGAAATGGAGACCACACAGTGCAGAGAGGAGTGGGTGCTACATCCGCTCTGAGCCCCCGGCCCCCAGGATGTGAGAAGGAAGAGGGACCATGTAAATGACTGAGCACAGGGTGGAGGTGAAGTGAGTGGGACACAGGGGTACGGTGGGCTGGTGGTGAGAGTCCTGAGAGGTTCCACCTCCAGAGCAAGGTCCACCTGCCCTTGGGCAAAGTCCTCACTTATATCCGGAGTCACGAAGGAGGGTAACGTCATATTTGCGTGACGAGGATACCACTCCCTTAATATCATTGGGGCAGAGAAGGAATCAGAGACAAGTCCTGGCAGTGTCCTCTCCAAGGTTGGAGAGAAAGGGGATTGATCCAAGGGCCTCCCAGGGTCCAAGTGGGGAGTGGGCAGGTGCGGTTAATCCACACTCTCTGGCAGGCAGGTTAGAGCCCCCAGCCCCCTCCCCCCGCACACGGTGAGAAGAGCAGGATGGGCTGACCACACGCGACACACATGGGGCGGCGGCAGCAGGTGATTAGAAGAGACGGGGGGGCTCCTCTGCCATCCCCCAGGCCCTCTGTCCCCTCCCCCAGTCTACTTCTCCCCACTAGGGCTATGTGGGCCGTATCCTCTGGGACTGGAATGGGGACGTGCCTTGTGTTTTGAGGGGGGGACAGTTAGTGGCATTCACTTGCTTCTGAGCATAGAATCCATCTTTCCTCTGCTAGGGGGGTCCAGAGGCCCTGAAATAGGACCTAGGGGCTGAGTGGACACAGCCCTAAACAGAGGCAGAAGCTACAGTCATAGAAAGGCTTCTAGGGGGCATCACTGTCCCTGGGCTGGGTCCTCAGTCAAGCCTCCCTCCTGTTGGGTAACCCAGAGTGGCTGGGCTTGGCACAGAGAGATGGCCACAGTCTGAGCTGGGAAGGGCAATCACTTGATGGACAGATTTCCAGGCCACAGGGAACCAGGCTTCCTGCTCCAGTGAGCTCCTCCCCCAGAGAAGGGGCAGAAGGATGGGCGGGGCGGTGAGAGGGTGGAGGGGTCAGTGGTGAACCAGCAGAGGTAGCTGGTGTGTCGGGCGGGGTTCTTACTGCCAGGGTCATTTCTGCCTGCCCCAATGCCTGCCCAGCCTTCTTATAATCACCCGCCACTGTTAGTGACCGAGGCCGCGAAACCGCACTGTACCCTTTAAATTTCCAACAGGTCCGCTGGAGGAGGGAGGCAGGGAGAAGAGAAGAGGGCAGGACGGAGGGGTGGGAGGAGAGCATGGGAGAAGAGGAGGGAAGGGCAGGGTGCAAGGAGAAAAGGAAGAAAAATTAAAAAGAGGAACCTGCCCAGAAGCACACAGCTGGCCCCTGAGGAATGGAAGGCTCAGGAAAGAGACGGGAGCAGGAGGTGAGCAGCCTCTGCCCAGCCCACAGCGCGGCTGTGGCGGCTGAGTGACGGCAGGCTGGACCTCCCCAGACAGGGAGAAGGCCTGGCGACAGCCCAATCTCTCGGGTGGGAACAGGAACACTGGGCATCTGGCCAGGTATCTGGGACCCTCAGGAGGGCAGAACCCACCCCTCCCAATGCCCTTCCAGGCCCCACACTCACCTGAACCTGGGTCACCAGGGGGCACTGTCCTGCCAATGTTGGGCAGGAGGTACTCAATGTTGGGCACTGACTGAGGCTCCTTGTCATCCACAGGGGTCTGCAAATAGGAGGCAGGGTCAGCCAGCATGTCCCCAGATGGCTAGACTTCAAACAGGGCCGAGGTCTCCTCCATCAGACTGGGGCTCACCAGGCAGGCACTCTTGGGGGCAGGCCCTACCCATCCCCACAGGACTCTTTGTGCTTTCCCCAACATGGTGGAACCCCAAAGGCTCCTTCAGCTGAGGGCGGAGCTGTGTCTCCCCATCAGACTGGAGCTTCCTATGCCTTCTACAAAGGATGGGAGGATGGAGACTGCCTCTGCTCCAGGATGGGGTTTCCCTACAGCAAGGCCAATCTCTCCCCCATCAGACTGGGGGCTCCTCCCTCAGACTAGGGATGCCCAGGGCAGGGACTTCTCCTGCTGGAGCCTTGCTGCTCACCCAGCCCCCAGGGCCACTTAGAGCGGACCCCCCACCCTCGGCATCACTTACCCTCTCCCCTTTGTCCTCGTCATCACTGAAGAACCAGTCTGACTGCAGAGGAGAGAAAAGGAAGGAATGAAATCAGCAGGGTATGGGGGGAGGGAAGATGGTGAGAGAGGGCTCCTCAACCTGCTGGCCTGAGGACCCACCTGGTGGAAGGTACCTCTCAAGGGCTCAGAGGGAGGCTGGTGGATCCTGGAACCTATGCTACAAACTGTGAGAAACCCAAAGGGAGGGAAAAGGCGGGACCCCAGTATGGGAGGGAATTGCAGACTGGGGTGGGAGAGGGCCCACCACTGATAGGCGACAGGCCCTGGAAAGCTGCTTTTGCTGTTTTTCATCACAGTCCTGGGGTCGGGGTGGGGGGCAAAAGAGCCCTCTAGTGCCAGCCAGAGGCATTGGGGGTAGAAGGCCAGACGTGGCTGCTGAGGCTGAGTGTGCCCAACACCATCTGCACCATCTGGCTACACTGACAACCGTGATGTCCTATCCCCTGCCGAGGAAAGGAGAGGGCCTGCAGAATGCTATTAGGAGCGTCACTTAAGGGCAGGCAAGCAAAAGCTTTCTTACAAATAACAGGATAGAAAATAAAGTAAAAACCCCACACCTGCTGTGACTCAGTGGCACAGAGCTTGCAAAGCATGTGCAAGGACCTGGGTTTTATCTGCACCTCACCCAAAACAAAACCAAAACCAAAAAACTCAAATCAACCCAAACCAAACAAAAAAGCTGGCAAGCAAACGCCTGTAATCCCAGAAACTCAGGAGGCCAAGGCAGGAGGATTGCAAGCTCAAGGCCAGCCTTGGCAATTTAGCAAGATCTTGTTTCAAAAAACAAACCAAAAAGCCCTACATTTAAATATATCTTGGGAAATTTGAGACTCCTAAAGAAAAAATTCTAAAAGTATTTTGGGGAAAAAGATCAGATTGCTTACAAATGACCAAGTGTCACATATATATCAAATTTGCAGCAGCAACGGATACAGGAAAATGAGAAAATAATGCTTCCTGTGTGTTAAAGGAAAATCATTTTGAACCTAAACTTTTATACCCTGCCAAACTTGCACTCAAATTTGCATGACTATAAAGCTATTCTAAGACACCAGAAAGTTCACTACACAAAGATTCTCGTAACTGAGTACTTGAGCAAGTAATGAAATAAATCCAGGCTGAAGAAGTAAGCTCTGAGAATGATGAAGAAATAGCATAGAAAAGAGTTCTGTTATCAAAATAAGCAACGAAACCCACACACATATACGAACACACGGAACGCATGCACGACAACTGGAATTCAAATTCTGAGGGGAAACGAGAAACGAGTGAGAGTAACTAATGCACTTGGCTTTTAAACTTGGAAGCCATAGACACTGATAAGCTTTGGAAATTGACAGTGACAATTAAGTCTAAGTACAGGTTTCTACAAGTAGGTGGTAATTTCCAGAATAAAAACAGAATGTATAATTTCATATCAGGAAAATAAATAGTTCAGTCTATCCAAAGCAAGGAAGGACAGACAAGAAAGGAAATGAAGTGAAAATATAGTAACAGAAAACAAAATTTAAGATGGCAGAAATAAGTCCTAATGGCCTAAAAATTACAACAAAATAAATGAATTAAAGTCATTTATCAAAAGTAAATGTGCGCTGAGTGTGATGGCGCATGCCTGTAATTCCAGCACTTGGGAGGCTGAGGCAGAAGGATCGTGAGTTCAAAGCCAGCCTCAGCAACTTAGCGAGGCCCTAAGCAACTCAGTGAGACCCTGTCTCTAAATAAAATACAAAATAGGGCTGGGGATGTGGCTTAATGGTGGAGTGCCTCTGAGTTCAATCCCCGGTTCAAAAAAAAAGAAAAAAAAAGCAAAAAAGAACAATAAAAATTAAATATGGTTGGTTAAAAAAATAATAATAAAGATGATCTGGGCTGGGGTTGTGGCTCAGTGATAGCGTGCTCCCCTAGCAAGGCCCTGGGTTCGATCCTCAGCACCACATAAAAACAAAATAAAGGTACTGTATCTACCTACAACTAATATATATGTATATATACATACATACATATGCATATAAATACATGTGTGTGCATGCATATATATATGTGTATATATAAATATATATAAAGATGCTCTGAACAACACAATGAACAAGTCTAATCTAGTGAATACACCGAGAATCTTGCATTCAATGACTAGAGTAAATATATTCTTCTAGAACACACATGAGTCATTCAAAACCAACCACAGTGGAACTCTCAATAGCTCCTCAGGAGTCAGCATCACACAGACTATGTTCTCTGTTCATAATGGAATAAAAGGAGAAAGAGCAACAATTAGAAAGAGCTAAACACCCCGCAAGACTTCACATGTCTGGAAACACGGCAGTGACACCATGGAGTAATCTCCGCATTGAAGAGGAAATCATAACGTGATTACAGAATACCTGGAGCTAAGTCACAACGAAAGCACAACAGGTACAAATCTGTGGAGGGGAAAATCTCAATGACTTTGCATATAAAATGACTTTAGCTAGAACACCCATCTATGAAAGAAATACTTGATAAGATGGACTTGAATATTAAAATTAAAATTTCTACTCTGTGAAAGACAAGCTAAGAGGATGAGAAGGCAAGTCACAGACTGGGAGAAATTATAGACAAAATCTGATAAAGTACTGTTATCCAAACCAAGAACTCTTAAAACTCAATAAGAAATCAAACAATCTGATCAAAAAATTAGCCCAAGACCTTGAATCCCTCGTCAGCAAAGAAAGGCAGATGGTAGATAGCATATGAAAAGATGCTTTACATCATACCGTCCTCAAAGGAACACAAATTAAAACAGCAATGAAGCCGGGCCTGGTGGCTCAGGCCTGTAATCCCAGCAACTCAGGAAGTTTCCAAAACTTGGAAGCAACCCCAAGTCTATGCTTTGGACAAGCCTGACCCCCAGAGGTCCCCGATTGGTCCCCAGATGGCACTACTGGGAGTGGTGGGGGCTAGTGGAAGGTCCTGAGGTCACTGGAGGGGGCACCCCTGAAGGGGACTGTGAGACCCAGGACACCCTCTCTTCCTCTTCCTCTTGGTTTCCTAGAGGATGAAGAGAGCAGATTTTCACCTCCATGCCCTCCAGCCATATGTGCAGCCGTGCCAGAGGCCCAGAGCAGGGGGGCCACGCCATCATGAACTGGAGCTACAGAACCCCAAACTTTTCTCTTGGGAAGTTAATCATCTCGGATGTTTCATCACAGTGACAGAAAGCTGACTCACAGGTGAATGCATAAGCAAACTGGGGTGCATCCAGACAATGGGGTACTATTGAGTACCAAAAAGAATGACCTATCAAGTTGTGAAGACATGAAGGAGATTTCAGTATGTATTACTAACTGAAAGAAGCCAATCTGCAGAACTCCAATGACACGACCTTCTGGAAAAGGCAAAACCGTGGATGGAGATGGTGGAAGGACCAGTGGTTATGGAGGTTGTGGGGTGATCTGGCAGAACACAGTGGGTATTTAGGGCAGTGAAACTTGCTCTAATATTATAATGGTGGACACAGATCATTACACATTGGTCCTAACCCATAGAATATTCAGGAGTGAGCCCTGATGTCAACTATGAATTCTTGGGCTCATAGTTCAGTCCTGGGTGATTACGTCATGCCTCTAATCCAAGGCACTTGGGAGACTGAGGCAGGAGGATCACAAGTTTGAGGTCAGCCTCAGCAACCTAGTGAGACCCTGTCCCAAAATAAAAGGGCTGGGTTTAGCTCAGTGGTAATGCCCCTGGGTTTAATCCCCAGTACAAAAAAAAAAAAAATTAAAACAGGAAGTTCACTGGAAGCTTCACACTCGTTCATGCCACCTGACTTTTGTATGTACTGTCCCTCCTGCCTGGACATGCTTTCTCTCTGCTTACCTGGCTAAGTGCCCGTGGTCTTCTGAGACAGTTTAAGAATCCCTGGCGATACCCAGGACTACTCAGTGTCCTTCTGTGGGGCGTCCCTGTACAAAGCCCAAAGCATGAAGAAACACCGCCTTCACTGGCAACATTCTCTCAGAGCAGGAACTGCAGCCTGGCCACTCTGTGCTCCCAGCACCTGGCTCTCCCTCCAGCATGAATACCCACAATGATGGCAACTCACACGCACTCTGAAGTGCTGTATGCATGCAGCCCTTGCAATAGCCCTATGCATCGCATGCCGCTAATATCTCCATCTTACAGATGAGGATTGCAGGGCACCAAGAGGCTAAGTGGCTTGTCAGAGGCCACACAGCAGAGAAGGAGCAGAGCCAGTGCCCTCAACCTCTATGCCAGAGCACTTTTGTCCCCTGGGATGTGTTTGGCAATGTCTGGAGACATATCTGAAGGTCACAAGTAGAGAAATGTCCTGGCATCGCGGCGTGGAGGTCAAGGATGCTACAATACACAGGACGGCCCCTGCAGTCACTAGTACTGGGACTGAGAAACATCAGAGTCACCACTGTTCACTGAGTGAGAAAATGGACAAATGCCCTGAGGCAAGGTGGTCCCTGGATACAGTGGACTTAGTAAGCAGGACAGGCTGGTGGCAACTTCTGCTGGGAGGCGAACACCTGGGTTTGTTCTCAGCTCCGCTCCCCCACTACCTTGCCGTGAGCTGGCTCCTCACACCTGTTTCCACCCACTTCATGGTGTGAGCCCTGCTGTCCAGGCAGGGCTGGAGACAAATCTCTTGGGAGAAGCCAGCTATGGGCTGCAGCTTTGACTCCCAGCAGGAGGTGCTGTTACCACTAACTCCAGCTGTCAAGGACTGGCCCCAGCTCAGAGAGGGCCAAGTCAGTCTCTGCCACAGTCCAGTCCCTGCCCAGGCCTGGCAGACTGGGCCCACTTGGGTGGGCAGTCTCAATGGGCCTGTGGAGGCGTAGCTCATCCCCTTGACAATCATCTAGGACAGATGGTGTTCAAATACCAAGGAGGAGGAAAACGAAGGTCTCCAGTTCAGTTAGTTCTCAGGAATGAATCCCTGGGTGCAAAAGATCGGCCTGACATCCTCAATTAGCAATTCCCACATCCATGCACCCCTTCATTCATTCACAAACTCTGGGTGTCCCTATGGGCCAGACACTGGGCTCTGTGCTACTTGAGACAGAGAGGCCTCTCCTCTCCCCCTCTGTCCAGTGGGCTCTCAATAAGCCACAGTGCCATAGAGCTCTCTTCCCGGCAGCTGGCTCAGCAGCACACCCTCATGGGAGACTCCAGGGGCCCCTGTGGCACCGGGGAGCTACACTCCACCAAAGCCTGGGATTCTGGCGCTACCCAGTGGTCCCATTTACTGGGCTGAGCACAAGCCATGAGGCTCCCTCTGGTGGCCAGATCCCAACCATGCAGTGAAGGAGGGGAACAAGCAGTCAAGGCTTATTCCACTCACTGCGTCACTTCTCTGACCCTGCCAGCTCCAGGAGGGACCCAGGAGTCTGCCCTCCGTGCTTGGGGAGGGAACCACAGGCTTTGGGCAGACAAACCTGCGTTAAAATCCTGGGACTGCCACTTATTAACTGGGTGAACTTGAGCAAGTCATTGCCTGAGTCCATTTCCTCATCTGTTAAATGGAGGTAACAGGACCTGGCCTTTTCTTCCTTAAAGTGCCTCTGAGCCTGGCACCATGGCGCATGCCTATAATCCTAGCAGCTCAGGAGGCTGAGATTGGAGGATCATGAGTTCAAAGCCAGCCTCAGCAACTTAGCGAGGCCTAAGCAACTTAGCAAGCCCTAAGCAACTTAGCAAGCCCCTGTCTCAAAATAAACAATAAAAAGAGCTGCGGATGTGGCTCAGTGGTTAGGCACCCCTGGGTTCAATCCCCAGTTTCCCCCAAAAAATAGTGTCCCTGAGTGCAGGGGTGCTCTAGCTGCACCTCCTCTGATGACCAGCTGCCAATCTTATTTCAGGGGCAGGCACAGAGAAGGGACCAGAAACTCCACTGGTTTCAGTGATTCATAAAATCATCCCTCAGCCCCCAGAAGCTGGTAGTGGTGCCTTTGGGTTTGGCTGTGGAAGACCAAGGCCTCCTGCGCCCTCTGCTGTCCACTCTGGGTTCTCCAGCCTTCATGGACAAGGGGCTCAAGGTGTTACCAGGAAGCCAGGAAGGCAGATCAATCAACCCAAGTCACACAGCACCAGGGCAGGATCCTGTCTCAAGCCTATATGTTCCCTGCACTGTTTGCCTCTTCCTTACCCCAGGGTCAGTGGGGGCTCTTGTGCACTAGAGCCCAGGCTTCTGAGGCCCAGGTCAGGCCTTTGCACCTGTGTGCTGGTGTGCACAGATATCCCTCCTGCAGCACCTCCTGAGGCCCTCCAAGCCAGGAGGACCCTCCCTGCCTCTCCTCCCCCTCACTCTCGTTGGCATCTTGGAGGCTTAGGGGCCTCCTGGATTTCTGCTGAGGATCTGACATCCTTGATTGACAGGGATTCCAGGATTCATTCCTGTTTTGCTTTGAAATGCATCCTGCTACTAGTAAGGCATGCACCACCCTAGCAGCATATTCTCCAGCTGCTGAATCCTGGCAGGAGTAAGGTGCTTGGGACATGGCCAGGTCCTAAGGCTGTCAGGGCGCATGCACAAAACAGGCTGCTTACATGCTGGATCAGCGTTTCGACGATCTTGTAGCGGTCAGGCATGTGGGTCACCATGTCCGTCATATTGTCCTCAGATGTCCTCACCAATGTTGGCCCAAAGACCAGGGCCAGGTTCCGGGGCTCCATCTGGGCAGGGGAGGGAATCAGACCAGGATCAGAGCACTGAGCTCTGACCTCCAGCACCTCTCAGTCCTCTCTCACTCTAGGTTCCTGAGGCCTCCATCTCTGGCCATATCCTGAGCTGTCCCAGCTTGAGACTGGACATCTCCTTGTCTGGCAGGTAAAGCACAGGCCAGGTCTTAGCCCCACTCATTCCCAGGCCTAGCAGCCATGAGCAGTGCTCAACCTGGACATCTGTACAGGGTAACCCTGAGTGCTCAGTGCTAGCGTGGGGGATCTTGGAATAGGAGACATATTGAGAGATCCCAAGGGTATTTCAGAAGTAGGAAAAAATCCTGTTACTCTTCTCATTCCCCCCACTGCAGAACCAAAAGACATATGGAATTTGATTAGGAAAATGCAATGCAAAGGCTTTGAGCTAGATTAGAGGACACATTTCTACCATACGCAGGGGAACTGTGGCTGTCTGCTTCTGGAAGACTCTCAGACTAAGGAAACAGCCCTCTGGGGGAAAAAGCACCTGGTGGAGTGGAGGACAGAATGGCCTTGAGGAGGAGGCCTTAGAACATGCAGGAGACCCCGAAAGTCCTGCGCTCACCTCCCTGAGACTCCGGGCTGGAGCCCCACCTACCTTGTTTTTCTCTGAGTGGTCGGCAATGGTCTTGAGATGGCCCACGAGGAACTTGAGCGTCTCGTAGTAGTGCCCTGGGAGATCCCGGATCTGGGAGGAGAGAGGAAGGGCAGGGGATCAGGCTGTGGGGCCTCCTCCACCCACCCCACCCTCCTACGTGCCAAAGGGGCTCCACTGCCACAGCTCAGGAGCCCTCTAACCCCCGTTTCTTAGAAGAATTGGGGAAACTGAGGCCCTGAGTGCAGAATGGCTTCTCCAAGGCCACGGTGGGGACACCGCACCGGCTCGGCCCGCTGCAGAGGCGCACTCCGCCCTCCGCCTCACCTCTGCCTGTCAGCAGCCCCCCATCTCTGCAGCCCCGTCCTCACCAGCTTCCGCAGCGTCTTCATCCGCTCCCTCGAGTCTTCGATGCGATTGGCCTCAATGAAGTCATTGTATTTATCTAGAAGACAGTGAAGCCTCCTCAGAGGTGGGAAGCGGCCCCTTCCCCACTCAAGGGGGAGCGGGAGCTGCTTCTGGTCAGCTGAGGAGGCCCTGCCACGGGGGCAGTGCTTTGTGCCCCCTGTTCCAGTTTGTGGGGGTGCATGGCCTTATGTTTCCGTGGTCAAATCCGCTACAGCAGTTTGGGTGTGCGCCTGACCTGACGCAGCTCAGGCGTGTTGTGTGGGAAGAAGTAAGACCTGAGCAGCGGGTGTGGTGACACAGCCTGCCTCTATCCCAGCGATCTGGGAGGCTGAGGCAGGAGCACTGAAAGTTTGAGGGCAGACTGGGCAACTTAACGAAATCCTGTCTCAAAACAAAAATAAAAAGGGGTGGGATGTAGCTCC
This sequence comes from Glaucomys volans, assembly GCA_020662805.1. Taxonomy (NCBI): domain Eukaryota; kingdom Metazoa; phylum Chordata; class Mammalia; order Rodentia; family Sciuridae; genus Glaucomys; species Glaucomys volans. The sequence goes on from JAJEJO010051719.1 coordinate 31,716, forward strand.
GTGGTAGAGCATTTGCCTAGCATGATGAGGCCCTTCAAATCCCAAGCACCCCAAAAAGAAAAAATAAAGCTCCATTCTGATATCAGAAAGGAGTCCCCGCCCCAGTTTTTAGGACAAGGACACCAAGAATCAGCAGATCAGAAGAAAGCGGAGGGCTGGGGTTGTGGCTCGGTGGTAGAGCGCTTGCCTAGCATGTGTGAGGCACTGGGTTCAATTCTCAGCACCACATACAAATAAGTAAATAAAGTTTCATCAACAACTAATAAAAATATTAAAAAAAAAAAAAAGAAGAAGAAGAAGAAAGCGGGGGAGGCTTCTAGACACCCCCACCTGTATCAGGAGTCCCCCAACTCCTGAAGTGCCCGAAGTCCATGGGGGACGGTAAAGAATGGAACATAATGAACCTACTTATAATTCATCTGGGAGGCTAGGGGGGTGGCTCGGAGATCAAGTGCACGCTTAGCATGTGCAAAGGACCTGGTTCCATCCCCAGCTCCAAAAAATAATATAAAATTCACCCAGGTGAGAACAAGATTTTTGTGTGTGGTATCGGTAATTGAATCCAAGGGCACACTGAGTCATGTCCCCAGTCCTTTTAATTTTTTTCTTTTGAAACAAAAAGAAAAACACGTTTTTGCTAAGTTGCTGAGGCTGGCCTTGAACTTTGCATCCTCCTGCCTTAGCCTCCCAAGTTGCCGAACCCAGATGTGTTCATTGTGCCTGGTGCCAAGAATAGTTTTTAAAAGAATAGTGAGGGAGGATGTGCCCCAGCGGGTACAGAAGCACACTCCAGATCCTGGGTACTGGCCCTGCCAGCTTTGGCCTGGGCAGAAAACAGGGCAGTAAGGATGAAAGGGGACAGTGGGGGACTATTCACATGAGGAAGGCAGCAGTCAGATGGGGGGATTGATAAATGTCCCTGTGACAGGCAGCCACCATTGGTGTGTGTGGGAGGTCCATTTCTATTTCACATAATATACAGATAAATTTAATTGCTTGATAAAGTCAAATACATAAATTGAGAGATCACTGAGGAAGAAAATAAAATGTTTTTACAACCATAAGGCCTAAACATGAGAAACAAAATCTATTAAAGAAAGATGAACAATTTTGACATTTTTTTAAAATTGTTTTCAGTTTCTAAACTGAAAGATTTAAAGGAAAATGGCAGACCAGAGCAAATATTTGCAAAAATCAACAAAGGATTAGTAGCTGAAGATATGAAGAATTTGCCCACCATGGGTCAATACCAAAAAAAGGTAACCCAACAGAAAAATGGGCATACAGTATAGATATGTGACTACAGAAGAAATGGAAAAAGCCAATAAACTAATAAAAAGAGATTTAGCCAGGTACAGTGGCACATGTCTATATTCCCAGGAACTCAGGAGGCTGAGGCAGGAGGATGGAAAGTTCAAGTCCAGCCTTGGCACCTGAGAGAGACCCTGTTCCAAAGTAAGAAATAAAAAAGGCTAGGGATGTAACTCAATGCCTAGCATATGAGACCCTGATTTTAATCCTCAAGATGGCAAAAAAGAGAAAGAAAACAGAAGAGATTTATTTAATCTCCCTAGTAACAAGGAAAATAAAAATGAGAATAATAATGAGATGCTATTTCCTGTAGACTATGTAAAAATTTTAAATATTAATAATAATATGGGGTTGGGGTAGCTCAGTGGTAGAGCACTTGCCTAGCATGTGTGATGAACTGGGTTCAATTCTCAGCACTGTATATAAATAAAATAAAGGTTCACTGACAACTAAAAAAAATAAATAAAACATAAACAATATGTGCGTAGTCCCAGGTTGAATCCCCAGCACTACAAAAAATAAAATAAAAAACGAAAAATTGATAACACCCAATGTTGTTGGGGATGTGGGGAGACACTCACCTGTGCTGTTAATGGTGGTATGAACTAGGGGCTACTCAGTGTGCAATCTGACATCAGCTCTCAATGATCTTTAGCAGGACACGGACCTAGCAATGCTACATCCAAGAATCTAGATGTGCAAGGACATGTTCAAGGAGTCACAGGAGCAGGGTTTGTAATAGCAAATATTGGAAGACAATATTTGTACTCTCTTTCTCTACCCATCAGTAGAGAAATTAGTCTATTCAGACTATGTGATACTATGTGGTTTAGAAGAAGAATGAGTTAGAGCTCTCTGCAGTGACACCAAATGCATCTCAAAATTACAACCCTACTTTAATTAAGAACAACTCAAGCCAGGTGTAGTGGTGCACACCTGTAATCCCAGCAGCTTGGGAGGCTGAGGCAGGAGGATGGCAAGTTCAAAGCCAGCCTCAGCAATTTAGTGAGGCCCTAGGCAACTGACCAAGACCCTGTCTTAAAATAAGGGGTTGGGGATGTGGCTCAGTGGCTAAGCACCCCTGGGTTCAATCCCTCACATCCCCCCCCCCAAAAAAAAAGAAAAGAAAAAGAACAACTCAATCAGTGGCACACTGCAGCTGTTCACACTGGCTCCTGAGAGCAAATTGTGAGCATCTCTTCCTAATTCTGTTTGTGACATCATGGCTTGAAATGAGTCACAGTGGGAGTATTTACACCACAGTAATTGGAAAATACAACCAACCCAGGCTTTTTCCCAGATGTTAAACTTTTACCAGCACATCACTGAATTGGCCCAACTCCAAACTCAGTGGGGGTCTAGGTGTCTTTTTGATTTGAATAAGAGGGTCAGGAAGGAAACATGATAAACTTACTGAGCAGCTCAGCACATGGTCAAGAGCTGAGCTTGGGCAGAATCCTGGCTCTGCCACTCATAGCCCGAGTGCCCTTGGAAGTCATTTTACTGCTCTGAGCCTCTGCTTCCTCATGTAAAGGGGTGAATGGTAGCTGGCTCAGGAGTTGTTAAAGGGAGTGTGCCTGGCACACAGCAGGTGCCCAGAAATCATCAGCTGTGACCTCTGGGGAAAGCACTGCAAGAATGACGGGGACCTCTGCTGGTCACCTCTGCCCTAGCCAAGTGTTTTACACGTTTCTTTTTCTTTTTAAACGAAAGACTATAACCAATAACTCAAACTGAAAAGTGCCCAGGGTGCAGGTGGACTGCCGTCCCTCCCCCACCCCTCCCACTTCTGCCTCCTACTCACCATCGGTGAAAAGAGGCTCAGGCAGTTTTCGGAAGAAGGACTTGAGCAGGCTGCTGATCACATTGAGGTCTTGCCAGCGCTGGGGAGGGGCAGAGATGTCAGGCCACAGGAGGACCCACCCCATATACCCAAACTGCACACCCCCAGGTACGGGACTGGCTGGGCCAATTGCCCATACCTCCATACCAGTGCACACACCTGGCCTCAGCTTCTCCCTCTCCAGCCAGCCCAGGGCTCCAACATTGCCCCTCAAGGAAAGGACCAGGGGCCTTCTTGGAGCCAGGCACCATGAAGACAGAGTGAGCAGGAACCTGCCCTCTGCACCTCTGTTGGACCAATAAGTGCCAGGCTCAGCTCCTGCCTCCCAATGCGCCCCTATCCACTGAAGAGTCATCCCCAGACACCCCCTCCTTCCCCATAAGCATCCACGGCACAGCAGTCACATGCCTGGCTCCCTTCTGTCTCAGGCCCTTTGCACCTGCTCTTCCCTCGACTGCAACCTCTGCTCTGTATGTGACTGGCTCCTCATCCTTCCTACCTGCTGCAGCCAAAGTAGCCACCAGCATCAGTGCCCTGCTGATTGTACCACAGCCCTGGCTTTGCTTCTTCTGTGGCATTTACCCCACTCTGTCATTATTCTGGTTTTGTTCCCTTGTTCAAGCCTATCTCCCCATGGACTGTGTGCCCTGTGAGGGGAAGGAATCCTGTCTATCTTATTCTTAAGACTGAGCTAGGTCACAGGAATCCAAACAGGGGGACAATTTGGCCCCCTAAGGAAATTTTGTAAAGTCCAGAGAATTTTGTTTTTTACGACTTGGGGTGTCACTTACATTAAGTGTATAAAAGCCCAGAGCATTGATAAATTTCCTCCAGTGCAAAGGAAACCTCCCCAACACACAATTATTCTCCCCAAAATGTCAACTGTGTCAAGATGGAGAAACCCTAGTCTAAATGGACTTTGGTTGAGGAAGTGAACAGCCAGGTCATTACTCCTTCTCTCCACAAGGGGGAACCATCACCCCATACCTCTGTAAAGTCAGGAGCAACACCTTGCTGGGGCTGGTTCACAGCACCCTCAGCAGACACAACTCAATCATTGTAATATATTACAACGCAATATATTACAATGGACCCACAGCTTAATGCCAGACAATCCTGCAAACAATATACTCCCCACAGGCTCAACACACAACACTCAATTTCAACACACCCCACAACCAGCGATGTCTAAGACCAACAACAAGCCTTGCAGCTAGCTCTCCCTGGCTGAGGCAGAGCTGATGTGCTTTTTACATACCCACCTCCCACCCGGTGGTGTGGCTCCTGCCCACCTCATTCCATTATTCCTCTGGGCTCCCGGCTGGATAAGAGTGCAGGCTCTTCCCATCTCCCAGCTGTCAAGTCTAAGACCTTAGCTGATGTTTAGGACCCCTGCCCCAGCATCCCTCTCCTGCTACCCCACTCAGCTAGACCCCGACTTCCTGCTGTCCACCCTCTCCCCAGACAGCAGCTCCCTTGGTCATCCCCACTCAGTCCCAGCATAAGCTCAGGCTACTCCCCAGTCCATCTCAGCCTAGGACTTGACGATGTTGTCACTTCATGTAGGTGACTTACTCTCATCTCAAACCCAATGAGGCTGTACCTGACCCATCCCCTCCAAACTCTCCTGAAGTTGCCCATCACTCATTTCTGCCAGGGACAGACATCCCACCCCCAGCTCAAAGTTTTGATCTTCCTGGTCGTCTTTCCTGCCCGCCGCACAGCGGGCTCCTAGAGTTGCTTTCTCACCCTTGTCTCCCTGGAGCCATGTTATGGTCTAGATGTGATGTCCCCCAAAACTCACACGGGAGACAATGCAAGAAGGTTTGGAGGAGAAATGATTGGGTCATAGCCTTATTCAAATTAATGAATTAATCCCTGATGGGATTGAGTGGGAACTTGAGGCAGGTGGGGTGGAGGAAGTGGTTCATTGGGGGCATGGCTATGGGGCATATACTTTGTATCTGGAGAGTGGAGACTCTCTCAGCTTCCTGATCACCATGTGAGTTGCTTCCCTTGGCCACACTCTTCCAATGTCCTGCCTCACCTTGAGCCCTAAGGAATGGAGCGAGCTGTTTATGGACTGAGGCCTCTGAAACTGTGAACTCTCGAATAAACTTTTCCTTTTCTATAATTGTTCTGGTCAGATATTTTAGTCACAGAGGTGAAGAAGCTGACTAAAATAGCCATCAAGGCTTCCTGACCCTTAGTGATTCCCATATTCACATCAGGAGCTTCTCCCCTGTCCACCTGCTCCAGGCCTTCCACACTTGTAGCCATCAGGCATATCCTGAAGCACTGCCCTTGCTCAAATCATACTCTCAGCTATGTCTTCCCAGCTTAAGAACCAGGGAAGGGGCCAGGCACGGTGGCGTACATCTGTAATTTCAGTGGCTCAGGAGGTGAGGCAGGAGGATGGCGAGTTCAAAGCCAGCCTCAAAGCAAGCCAACTTAGTGAGGCCCGAAACAACTCAATGAGACCCTGTCTCTAAATAAATATAAAAGAGGGCTAGGGATGTGGCTTGGTGGTAAGCACCCCTGGGTTCAATCCCTGGTAACAAAATCAAAACAACAAAAAACAAAAACCAGTAAAGGCTTCCTATTGTTTACTGAATTAAGGTCAAAGGCTTCAGTGAAGTCATAATAAGCCCTGTATACCTGGGCCTCCACCTCCATGCCCCTAAAACCAGAAGATACATCTACTCTCTGTCCAATCCTTGAACCCTTCTCTAGGTTGTTGGAAAATGCCATCACTCCCACCTGGACTACACTCCTGCCCATCTGTCCCCTCCTAAGAATCCTTTAGCCCCTGGCACTGCAAGGTGGTACACACCTACAAACCCAGCTACTCAGGAGAGCATGAGGCAAGAGGAGTCCAAATTTGAGGTCAGCTTGGGCAACTTAGACCCTGTCTCAAAATAAAATAAAAGGTAGCGTACACCTGTAATCCCATCAGCTGGGGAAGCTGAGGCAGGAGGATTGCAAGTTCAAAGAAGCCTCAGCACCTTAGCAAGGCCCTAAGCAACTTAGTGAGAACTGTCTAAATAAAAAATAAAAAGGGCTAGGAATGTGGCTCGGTGATTAAGCACCCTGGGTTCAATCCCCAGTACCGAAGTAAAATAAAATGGCTTGAGGCAAAGTTCAGTGGTAAAGCACCTGCCTAGCATATGTGAGGCACTGGGCTCAATCTCCAGTAACACCACAAAAAAATGGAAGATCAGCCCCTGCTCCAGCCCTCAGCAGCTTCTCCCTCCATTCACAAACTTTGATTCTCGATGGCAGATCACCCTTTTCTCTTGTCTACAATTTCTCCCCTACTTGTCTTCTCTCCCCACCTGCCAAGGATGAGAAGACTCATATATCCCAGGAGGCATCAAGGTATATGATCATGGGACTTCACTGACCAGCATAGTTTTCCAAAAACTTTTTTTTTTTTTTAACCAGGGCCCCTTTTGACAAATAAATTCATACATAAAAACCCAAGATGCCAGGCAGAGCAAAGCACCGTGGGTCACATTCCAGCAAGGGCAGGTGGTGCTAACGTGCCCTTGGCCTCCCATGGCCCCTCCAAGAACCACAGGACTCTGGGAACACCATTTGAGAATCACTGGTCCTGCTACAGACTCTTAAGCATGGTTGTCAATACCCTTCCCAAGCTGGTCCCATCTCATCTAATCAGTCTCTTGTCCTCCTGTGGTGCAGCTGCACCACAGGACCGTCCTGAAAACATCAAAATGACCGTCCTGAAAACATCAAAGTTCCCCTTCCTCTAAGCCAGGTGTCTGCAAACCACCATCCAGATGTGAAATCCAGCCAGCAGCCTGTTTTGTATGACCCTTAAGCTAAGTACAGTTTTTATGTTATTAATGGATGGCAAAGAAGAGAAAGAAGAGAAGGAGGAGGAGGGTATGTGACAGGGAAACCAAAGCCTAAAATGTTTACTTAGTTGCCTCCTTACCCAGAAAGTTTGTTCATTTCTTACAAATGCTGATCTTACGCTGTTGCCAAAATGTCCCTTACCTGGTTTTCACCGGCTTTTAGTGAAGCCAGCTCATCCTAAAAGCTCAGACAAAACTGCCAACTGTGAACCTCTGTTTCAGAGCCCCCAGGCCAGGACTGAATTCTGTGCAGCTTCAGCCTTGGGCAGGTGTCCCCCAGGGCTGGCTGTGTGGAGCGCTTCTCCTGCCACCTTGACGCACGGCACCATACAGTGAACACAACCCAGGAGACCACAGACTCTCCAGCAGAGCACGCTGCGTGCGCCACTCGGCCCCTCCCACAGAGCTCCATCTGCACCTACCTCGTCCTGCAGGTTGATGTCACTGGGCCCACGATTGAGCTGTTCCTGCAGGCTGGACACCACTGCATTGTTGCCAGGCACCCGATAAATGCCTGTGGACTCCAGTCCCCGTGACTCCACAATGCGACAACAGGCAGCCACAATTAGGGGGACACGCTGGGGACATGGACATGGCAGAGGTGTTAGGGTGGATGTGCCCAGAGGGGATGGGGAGGCTAAAAAGGAGGCAGCACAAGACCCAGAGCTGCTGCTAGGAGCCCCATGAGGAGACGAAGTCAGAGCTCTGGCATGGACCAAGAAGGAGCAGGGCTGGGCCTTAGCTCTGTTGTGCCCTCCTGAAGGATGGGGAGGGAGCCCTCTGGGGCTGTTCCCCAGCCATGTCTGTGATATGCAGAGCTGGTTTCACTATCCCGGCAGCTCTGGTCCTCTGTGTCTGATCTGCCCTGGTCCCTCTACTCTGGAGCATGGCAGGGACTCACCTGGTTCTCTGTTGCTGGCTGGCACTCCTCCAGCCGGACCCCAAATGCCCTGGGGGTGACCTTCTTGTTCTTCTTGATGATGTTGATGCCCCAGGGTGTTCTGGGAGCAGCAGCACTATCATCTGGCGGGGAGGCAGAGAGAGCCAAAGTGAGCTAAGGGAACCTAGAAGGGTCAAATGCCCTCACAGCCACATTCACACATGTTGGGACATTATGGAGACTCTATCAGAGAAGCAGCCAGAATGCTGAGAGGGATGAGAAGGCCTATTCCACAGAAGAGGTGCTCAGGGCCATGTAAGGACTGCTGTGGGCCTCAGGACCAAACTGAGGTGTGACCACGAACCAAAGATTCTGTCGTGACCAAAGGAAGAACTTCCTACCATCCAAAAGTGTATAAAGATGGCCAAAACCGCTTCTGGAAAGAATGAGCCTCTCACCCCAAAGGCAAAAGACTGGCAGGTCACCCATCGGGGATGTTGTGGAAGCCTAGGCCCATCCAGCCCTGAAACTCTGAGGGCCTCCAGGGCCTCCCAGACACACGTGGGACACCCTCCCTCCATGCAGACCCACAGGCCTCACACATGCACACACACACCACCCCCTCTCAGCAGCCACCTTCCTACCCTTGCTCCCTGCAGGTTGGTCCTGAGTCCTGAGGCCACGGGCCGCACTCTGCTTAAGAAACTCAGACTTGAGGCCCCCCAGGCCCCGAGAGCCTTTTGGGGAGGAATCAGCTTTGGGCCCAGAGCTATGGCTGCAAGAGAAAAGGGGGAAAGGAGTTTTCATCTGGGGTGTTATAACATGTCACCTGCCCTAGCCTCTGGCCACTTGGGAACTCCCCTCCATTTGAGCCAATTCCTCCATGCCGGTCTGGGGCCTCAATGCCCTGTCCTCAGCCTGGAGATCAAGAGAATGACCTCTGCTGGGAGTTCCCCACCCCAACCACGGCAGGGACCACTGTGAGGGGTGGGCCTCACCTCACTTTGCGGTAATCATTAAGCTTCTTGCTGATCAGAGCTTGGTTGGCACAGCCGGGGTCCTAAAAAAGAGGAGAGAGTAGCCAGGTCAGTGCCCACAGCCCAGCCACCACAGAACTTATTCCTGGCCCTGTCTCAGCTTTGCCACCCCCTCCTCTATCTCCAGGTAGACAGCACAGACCCTGAAGTGAGAAAGACCAGGGCTGGACTGCTGGGTACCCCTCATCAGTTGTGTGACCTTGGATATGACACTTAGCTTCTCTGAGCCTCAGTCACCTCAGCAATAAACATGGGGGGCTAACAAGGCAACAGCAGGGTTGGGTGAAGAACTGTGCACACAGCACTCATCAGTCCCAGTAGGCACAGAGGCGGTGCCGCATGAGGGGCCCCTACTGCAATAATGAAGATGACTCAGGACCCCTATCCATGCCCTGCTGGGGACAACCCAATCAGGCCTCCAGAGCAGAGGCCCAGATTCCACGTACTTCCCTCCCTGCAGTGAGGAAAGATGCTCTCCTGAGAAGGGTAGGACCAGTCAGCAAGAGGACATGTCCTTGGTGAGAGGGGCTGTGGCCCAGGGGCTCTGCACTAGTGCCCCTCTCCCATCACTAAAACACATGCCCACCTGGACCAAGCTCCAGGCACACTACTGTATTGGTGGAGATTAGCCTTGTCTCAAAGTCCAGGACCCCACCTAATTCTGTAGGTGGGTCCAGGCATCTGGCCCAGAGGTCAAGGAGAATGGAGACCCAGCTCAGGCACCTGAAGTGAGGTGATAGTCACCCAGGACAGCTGTCCAAGATTTCTCCCAAAATCCCTGCCAAAGTGCTAGACTCAACCCTGTCCACCTGCGACCAAAAGCTGAGTGAGTTTCCTGGCCTCGTCGATAGTCACTGCTTTTATCCCCTGCGGTTGAGCCAGCTCTACCGCGCTGTGGCGCACGGGCACCTGTCCTGCAAGGCTCCATGGGAGACTCCGCCCCCAGCCGACCCAGACAGGCTGGCATTGGCCCGGAGCTGCACTCTTTGTGCCAGAGCCTGCCCAAGGGGGTCCCCACAATAATAGTAATTACTATCATTACTGCTCTTAGTCCTGCTATTGCCAGTCACTGAAAAGGACGCCTGGTGCTATGAGCCACTGTTGGTGCCATTCTCCTCACGCCAAATCCAGGTAGATAAAGGGAGGACTCTTGCTAGCCCCACTTTCAGGAGAGGGGGTGAGGCTCAGAGTGGTCACCCCAGGTCACAGCAGCTGAAAAGCAGCCCTGCCCTGCCCTCCTGGCCCGGCTGGGGCGCCCGGGCCTCACCTCGCCCTCGGCCCTGCTGTTCTCCCGGATCGCTCTGATCCAGCCCAGCATGTCATCCCGGTCCTCAGCCTGAAAGAGATATTCACAGAAGTCAGCGGTGGTCAGCCGGAACACGTGCCTCCTCTTGGTCTCGCTGTAGGAGATGTCCACCAGGCAGGAGCCGATGCAGACGGGCGCCGCCTCGTCCTCACCTGCGCCGGCCGCCGCAGCCCCCGCCGCCGCCGGCCCGGGCTCCCGCCGCTCCTTGCTCAGCGAGAGCGAGCGCGCCCGCAGCGCGGCGTACACCCGCTTCCACTGGCGCAGGCCGCTGCCCGCTTTCTGCAGGGAGACACGGGGTGGGAGAGAGATGGGGCAGTGGTGAGAATCAGACCTGCCCCTTGGCCCCTCGCCGCAGGGGCTGCAGGCTGCAATGGAGGCACACTGGCTCCCGCTGGGAGGCCCGTTCCACCCGGCCTGCATCTGCGCATCTTCCTGCCCACAGCCCACCTACTCTCTGTAGCAGCCCCACCTGCCCAGACACCTCCACTCACCATGCTCAGCCCCTCAGAGGACCCCAACCTCCTCCCTCTCTAAACCAGAGCACCAATACCCAGGCTCTGCAAGGACACATAGGCCCCTATCCAGCACCACCCTCAAATAAAATTCTTGTCAAACCATTCCTGGTCCACACCCCAACCCATACACGCCACCCTTCAAAGCAAAACTGGTCCAGAGCTGCCCACACACTTGGGGAGCTGCTCTTCCCATTTCTTTGCCTCTCACTCAAGACTTCACTCAGTGGCCCCTGCCCAAAAGCTGTTCTCAGAGTCACTCAGGACCACCAAGTAGCCAGTCAGTCACCACTTCTGGCCCTTGTCTTAACCTGTCAGTGGCATCCCACACAGTTGGCCCTTCCTTCCCGCTCAAGGCCCTTTTGGGCATCCAGGACCACACATTCTCTGGTTCTTCCTGATTCTACTGGCCCCTTCTTATGCTCCTTCTACTGCTCTTCTCACATCCTCTATGCCTACAGTTCTCAATCCCTGTCCCTGAAGGGTGTGTAATTCCTCCAGGGACATTTGTCTAGAGAACAAACATGGGGGATAGGGGCCTGGCCCTCAGCAGGTGAGACCAAAGGATGCTGCTAAACATCCCGCCATGCACTGGACACCCCCACCCCCACAACACACCATTATCTCTGACCCAAATATCAGCAGAATGGAAGGTAAGAGACCCACCCCTATGGGAAAGGAGTTCCCGAGCTTCTCCTGGGCTCTCCTCTCCTTGCACACCTCTCATGGGGACACCATCCATGCGCTGGCTTTAAACCCAGTCCATTTGTTGATGATGGTTCCAAAATGTCTAGCCCTGGCCTGCTGTCTGTCTGCCCCAGCCCCGTCCTGAACCTCCCACAGCCTACTCAGTGCCTCCACCTACAAGTCCCACAGGCACTTCACACACTCTTGCTCACTATGACAGGGCACGTGACCCAAACACTCAAACCTGTTCTCTACCCCACCCCTATCTTTCCAGTTCAGTCAATCCACCCGGTTGCCCAGAAACCTGGGAGTTGCCCTTGACTCCTCCCTTTCCCTCGCCACAACTCATCAGAACAACTGTTCTGCTTCCAAGAGTGTCACATATCTCTACCACTTTTTGTTTGCTCGCTCTACTTTGTTTCTAGATGGGGTCTCACAATGTTGCCCAGGCTAGTTTCAAACTCCTGGGCTCAAGCAAACTTCCTGTCTCAGCCTCCCAAATCACTCCATCTTCAGGTATGCACCATTGTGCCTGGCTTCTGCTTCGACCTTTGTCACAATCATGGTGCCCACATCATCAACAACTCTCATCCAGACAATAACAAAGATCTTCCAAGCCCTATTCTCCTTCTCAGCCCACTCTGTAGTCCTTAGCTGCAAAGTAGTTTCCAAAGGTGAAGGAGAGCATGTCTCTCCCCTGCAAAGCACTCAAGTTCAGTGCCTTGAACCAAATTGAACGTTATCTGAAGTGTGGCCCCAGCCCCTCCCCAAACCCATCTTTTCCCTCGTTACCACTTGCCAAGACACGGGGCCTCTGGCAGTGCACCATCCTGCCTTTCCTTTCTCAGGGCCTTTTTGCACTGGCAGCTCCTTTTCCCCAGTACCCCCTCCTCTCATTTTTTCATGTGTCACTGACTCCTTCTTGTCCTTCAGATCTGAGCTCCCAGGTAACAGACATCACCTCCACAATGAGGCCTTCTCTGACCATATTTTTCCTACAGGCAGCCCCCCCCACACACCATCTCTCCCAGTTCACTTTCCCCGAGCACCTACTATGATCTCAGGTCATTCTGCTTCTCAGTTTTCCAGTAAATGGCAAGTTCTGGGGAGCAGGGAGCTCATCTGACTTCTCACCTCTATGTCTCAGAGCCCAGAGCCCAGGGCTCAGCGCAGGGCAAGTGCTCATCAATATTTACCCAATCACTGAATTAATGATCCCTGGTGCAACCTGAGGGCAGGTGCTCCATCTGCTATCAGGCCAAGGTAGGGTAAACTCCCCTTGGGTTGATCCCAAGCCGCAAGCCTGCCCAACATCACAGCACTGTTGGGCCACGACAGGGACGTTCAAAGCAGAGATGGCAGTCCTAACAATGAAATTACCAGAATTTTCCTCCAGGGAAAATTTTAGTGTTGAATGATATAGTACCAAGGACCCCCCAAGACTAAACCAGATGAATGACTTTGGACAAGTCAAGCCCCCTCCCTGGCATCAGTGTCCCCTGATAGTAAATGAGGGTTGTGCTGACAAGCCTCCATGGCCACAACCAGCTCAAACACTGGCTCTTCAGCTGTAAGGATGTCACACACCCTCTCCATACTGACAGTCAGCGGTCTCTGGAGGAGGCTGAGAACTGGTGAGGGGCGAGGTGGAGGGTGCCCGAGGAGGCTAGAACCTCTGGAGCAGAGGGCATCATGCCCTGGATAGACCAAAGGCCTGATGCTGACTCAAGGATTCTTCCTCTGACTCCCAGGCCATCACACCCAGGAGACAAGTGACCCTGGGTTTTTGCCAGCAAGGGACTACAAGACCCTATACTCTAGAACTGGTCAGTGAGCAAGAAGGGGCCAGTTCCCAGCCCTGCCCAGGAAACACTGAAGCTGGGCTTCCAGGGGCCACCTGGAGCTGGAGACAGACTACCTGAGAGGAGGAGCCAGCTGCTGTCAGGAGGACCCTCCAAGTGGCTTCTGAAAGGCTTTGTCCTCATGGCTCCTCTTGCTCAGCTCACATAGCTGCCCCTGCCCCCTCCCAAGTCCCTCCTCCTGGTTTAACTGCCCTTTTGCTGGCTCTTTTGGGCTCCCATGGCTAACCTGCCTCCCCACCCCAGCAGGGTCCATTGCCTTCTGCTCCTGTCCCTAATGGCACAGGCACCTGTGTACACATGATAGACAAAGGCCCTCCCCAGGGGAGCCTTCCCAGAGGGCCACACCCTAAGAATCTCTGTCCCCAGGACACCTCTGCCTGGGTATGCCCCAGGGCCCTCAGACTTCACATGGTCCCAACAGAACCCCTTTCCCTAAACCTGCTCCTCAAATGCCTAGTGGCTGAGGGGAGGGTCCTGCCACCCTCCACCTCTACTGCAGCCCAAGCCAGGAAGCCAGGCCCCACCTGCCTCCTCCTCCCTCTGCACCTCCACCTGCTGGTGGCAATCCCAGGCCGCCCTTCCCCTAGAATCCCTCTCTCAATGGTTGCCTCCTCCTGGCCCTATGCCAGGACCTCGATCAGGCCCCCTTGCTCACCTAGACAACATTAATGACACTGTCTCCTGTCACAGACACAACAGCTGTCCTCTGTGTCACATATCTCCCCACTCCACCCTACCTTATCTCCCACCCCACCCTAGACCCTGGGTGTCCAGCCCCATGTGCTTTGGCAACCAGCCAACTACCCCACCTTATCTTCCACCTCCTGACCTGGGTGCTCCAGGCATCCGGCTCCCAGCACATCCCTCCTCACCTTTCCCCCAGACCCTCCCAGAGGGCATCTAAGCCGAGGCCACTCCTCCGCATCCCTGCATGTGGATTCACATCTCACCACTCCCACCCTACCCTGCTGAGGTCTCTACGCCCATCCTGACAGTTTGTACATTCGCCACTATTGGCAACGTGAGTTTTCTCTGCTGGTCATGAACGCTGGGAGGGCAGGGCTGGGTTGGCTCCCTCACCCAAAATTTCCAGAACTTCAACAGAGATCCCCAAACAGAGGGTGCTTACTGCTCACCAGCAGTGAGCGTCAGGCCTGCCTGGGCCACACGTCACACTCCATCCTCATGACCTCCCCTGGAGTAGAATAATCAGTCCCCTTTTCAGAAATTAGAAAAGGGAGGTTCAGGGTAGTTCAAGGGTTGCCCAAAGTCGTATGCTTGGTAATATGACTGGGAAAGAACTCCAAGTCTGTCTGCCTCAAAGCTCATGTTCTTTCCAGATACCACAAGATGCCCAGGGACAGGGTGGAAAATTCAAATTTCAGTATCCATAGGTTCCATGCCCACAGATTCAACTGACCATGGATCATCAATATTTGAGGAAAAACTGTATCTGTACTGAACATGGATGTTCCCATACTGACTTTTTCTCATTATTCCATAAATAATTACAGTATCACAACTATTTACACAGCACTTATATTAAGCAGTCTAAGTCATCTAGAGAGAATGTAAAGTGTTTGGGAGGGTGTGTGCAGGCTGTGTGTAGACACTACTCCATTTTATACAAGGGACTTGAACATCCATGGATTTTGGCATCCAGAGGCCCAACTGTTCCCCTCTGACACCAAGGGACGCCTGTGATGGCAGGAAGGGAGGAGAACAGCAGCTCCCAGGTGTAGGTGCTGGGTAAACCCTTAGCTTCGATTAGCTCATTTAATCCCCAGCGACAGGTTTAGGAGGAGATTATTGTCAACTCCACCTATAGATGAGGACACTGAGTCATAGGTGGGTGAGTCCCAAGCCCTCAAAGCAACATGCAGTGTCATCAAGTCAAAACTAGGTTTGTCCTAACCACCCTGCCGGCTTGAGCAGGTGGACTGGAGGGCAGCTGGGGCGGCAGAGGCCACCCTCCCTCCGGGTTTCTTCCCAGCCCAGGGCACTGACCAGACTCATGCCTCAGGGGTCCACCTTCTCTTCCTTAGGGTCTTACTGGTCATCCCTCCAGCACCCTCCCCACCACCCCCCTCCAGGACCCCGGTGCACATCCCCTTGTCTCTCACCTTGATCTCTGTGCTGGCTTCTAATGGTCTTCTTGCCTCCAGGGCGGTTCCTCTATAATTTATCCCCAGGGAACAGCCATTTAAAGTGGCAATTCCCTCCCTGAAGAGCCCCAAGGACTTTCAGTTGTCTTTAGAATGAAGACTGAACCCCCCTAAAGTCCTGAAAAGGCTGGCCTCTGTTTTCTTCTGGGACCTCGACTTCCCTATAAGGATCACTCTGGCCTTGCTCCTCGTTTTTCATGAGTCCCAGTGGCCATTTTCAGGGTTATCTGCCAACCAAGGATCATTCAGGATGGTTTGGGTAGTTTTCATCAGTTGATGAAATCCATCCTACAACAAAGACCTCCCCTTGTGTTAACCTCCTTTTATGAGTTCTTTAAGTACCCTCCACCCAGAAGTTCTTCCCAGCATCTAACCTCCATCCTTCATGCTACAATCTAAGTTGGTTTTTTTCTGGCTCCAAGGGTGGTGCAGGACAGGTAGGTGTAGGAGGAGCTGGAGAGTTCCACAGGAGCCAGCGTCCATCCACCCCCGCTCATTCCTCCACCCCATCTCACCTTCCCCTTCTTGGTGAGGATCTGCTTATAATACAACCAGCCTTCTCTCCTGATATCGCTGAAGGTTGCATCTGAGAGGTCAGAGGTTGAGTGTCGCTTAGAAGGGGCGTCAGCATCTTCGGAAGTGCCCCAGCTATCCAGAGACTGCAAGGACACAACAGAGGGCAATTTAGGGTGGCTCCCACAGTACCAGCATCTCAGGAGCCCCATAGACCCCTTGCAGCCACACGGGCCTGGTGTAAGTCCAGGTTATACTCTGACATGCTGTAACCTCAGGGGCTTTGCTTCCTCTCCCTCTGGACTATTTGTGTTGAGGTCATGAGAAGCCAAAAAGGAGGAAAGGCAGTGACCTGCCACCAGACCACATGCCTCACCATGCTAGAAAAGCCAATCTGGAACCTTCTTTAACTTTACAGCCTGAAAGGAATTAAGGAAACAGAGGAAGAGATCGTGTCAACAAGGAGTTAAGTAAACAGGGGAAGTGGGAACATCAACAAAGACTGAGTGAGTGGAGCAGGTTGCCATGTCCACAAGGAGTTAAACAGAGGAAGCGATAGTGTCAACAGGACTCCAGCATCAGAAGTGACATGTCAAGGGAGAGTTAAGTAAGCTGAGGAAGTGATAAAAGAATAAGCCAGGTGGCAATATCTGCAAGGTGTTAAAGTAACCAAAGATACGGAGAGTCTGAGATCACAGTGGCTTTTCCGGTTCATAAACAATCAAAAAGAGTTACGGCCACACTCAGTGGGACAGGCCTACAATGTCAGTGGCTTGGGAGGCTGAGGCAGGAGGATCACTACTTTGAAGCCAGTCTCAGCAACTCAGCAAGACACTATCTCAAAATAAAAAGGCCGGAGATGTGGCTCAGTGGTAAAGCACCCCTGGGTTCAATCCTTGGAACCAAAAAAAAGAGTTATAGTGTTGGTGATTCCAGCCCCAGTAAAGAGAGGGGCAAAAGAAAAAAAAAAAAAAAAAGGAGAGCAGCCACTACAGACCAGATCATTTGTCTTCCCAGTTCCGGAGGGTAGAAACTCCAGCCTCTCCATCAGTCTCGCCTGGTTCCCGGAAGGCACCATGCAAACAGCAGCACTGCCTACCAGGCAGGCACTGGGGGACTCCACAGAGAACAATGGAGGCCCTGCCCTCGGGAGCTTGGGTTCTAACTTGGGTGCCCAGCAGGTAAGAAGGTAGATGTGACTGGATAATGCCACCGTGCAGAGGAAACACAGCATCGCAAAGGGAGACGAGAAATGCCAGGGGGTGAGGCTGAAAGTTCAGAGCAGGCCAAAGAAATCTCCAGGAGAGCGAAAAAGTGAGTCATGCAGTTATGGGGAGACGAGAAAGGGGCTCTTCAGGGGAGGAATGATGACAAGAGCGGAGGCCTCGGGTGGGTCTTGTTAAGTCATGACGCTGCAGGAGAAGGGCAGGTCACAAGGGTGCCGTGATGGTGGAGGGTGCAGGGAGCAAGGAGCAAGGAGCCAGAGTGGCTGGTTTAGGGTCACAGGAGGCACAGGCCCGGAACCCATGCCAAGGCCGCCAGCCCTCCCTGACACCCTCGCGCACGCACACACACTCACACACTTGCTGCTTACCCCATCAGTGAAGAAGCTCCGAAGCATCCGCAGGCTGGGTACGCGGTTCGGCAGGCGCCTAGGGAGCAAGGATGGAAGGTGAGGGTGTGGGAGGCATAGGACGGATCTTGATCTCTTGACACCCACCAAACCCCACGGTCCAGCCTCAGGAGCAGCTGGCCAGGGTGGCTGTGGCAGCCCCGCCCACACCCAGACAAAGCCTCACCGCAGTGCCCGGCCTTCATCCCGGAAGGTGTTGAGCCCATCATCACAAGACTTGGAGCGTTCCGTGGTGATGGCCAGCAGGTAGGAAGAGCGGCGGCCAGCCTTGATGCTGCCTGCAGAGGCACCCACATCAGGCCTCAGTCAGGGGGCAGGTCAGGAGTGTCCCTGGAGCTGTCCCTTCTGGGTCAGGCCAGGAGCTGACTCTCCCCATGCAGCCCCAGTTGGAGGAAGACAGACATCAGGACACAGGCCCAGCAGAGACCCCCCCAGGGACATAGCAGCTGGGGACATGGGTGGCGGAGAGCAGGGAGCACTCACTGCAATCCTGGGAGTAATGGCGGCCGAGGGCAAAGGTGAAAGTTGGTGAAGACGGGCTGGTGCCCAGGACGGGGGCCGAGTTCATGGCACTGGAGACCACTGCAGAGGCAGGGACATGCTTGGCCTGGAGGTCAATACTGGGGCTGGTGGGCTCATCTGTGAAGACAGGGAGATGGGAAGGTGGCAGAGGCTGACCTGCCTGCCCCACCCCAGTCGTGCCAACCCCAGCACCATTTGCATCAGACTCAGAGCACACTCACAGGCCCTGCGAGCACTCTAGGACCTGCTGGCAACATAACCCCTGCCCGGGGTGACCTGCCCACAAGACTGATTAGGGAAAGTCTCTCTCCTCAGCAGGGGCTGAGCCTCCACCTCACATGGAGGATACCCTGAGGTGGGAATGAGCCACCTCCCCAGAGCAGGTTCCTGAGGGCAGAGCAAATATTTCCCCTCTCACACTAGGAGCTTCAGGGACTATCTCTCCATCAGACTCAGGGCTCTCTGAAAGCATGAACTGTGCCTCCTACATCAGGCTGTGCCCCCCACATCAGAATGGGAGCTTCCCAAGGTCAGGGGTTTGTCTACCCCATCACACCGGAAGCTCCTTACGGGCAAAGCCTACATCTCCCCATCAGACTGAGAATATGGGATAGCTGCCTCAGTCCGTCAGTCTACCCTGGCTGAAGGCTACAGAAGGTATCTCTCCACCCTGCCTCGGGCCTCTGGTCCCTCAATCCCTCAGCTGCCTGGGCCGTAATCCAACAAGCCCCAAACTTCCTGCTCTTCCTGCCCACCATTCCCAATAGGTACCACCCTCCAGTCACACTGGAAGCCTAAAAATGACCTCAGCCTCTATGTCCTCTTGTTCTCCTTTATTCACCATCCATTCTACCAGCAGCCTTTACAGTCTCCCCTGCTCTCAGGGTGAAGTCCAAGGCCCTAGAGATTGACAAAACCTCTTGAACACAGGAAGAGCATGCTGCCTCTCCCACTTCAGGATATTCGCATATTCTAGTCTCTCTTTCTGAATATTCTTCCCTAGACTAACTCCTCATCCTTCAAATCTTAGTCAAAATGTCCGTTTTCCACAGGGCGTGGTGGCACAAGCCTGTAATCCCAGCGACCAGGGAAGCTGAGGCAGAAGAACCTCAAGTTCAAAGCCAGCCTCAGCAATTTAGTGAGGCCCTAAACAACTTAGTGAGACCCTTCTCAAAATAAAAAATAAAAAAGGGCTGGGGATGTGGCTCAGCGTTAAGCGCCCCTGGGTTCAATCCTTGGTGCAAAAAGAAGTGTCCTTTTTCCAAGATTCTCTCTGTGCCTACCACACCCCACATAGCACTTCCCTGTCCTCCTGGAGCTCCCTGTATCACACCCACACCACTGGCTGGTTCTGTCAGACTATCCAGCCCCAAGGAGAGCCTGGAGCCTAGCACAGTGCCTGACACAAATATTTGTTGGAGAGATAGAGGGTAAAGGTAAAGGAACAAAGAGTGAAAGATACAAAGGAAGCATGAAAGCAAGAAAGAATGGGAGGATGGAGAGAAAGGCAAAGAAAGAATGATGAATGAGTGGATGGAAAGGAGAAAGGAATGCATGAATGAATGAACAAAGGAAGGAGAGAGGGAGGGAAGGAAAGAAGAAAGAACCGATGGATGGAAGGAAGGAGGGATGTGGGAAAGTGGATGGAATCATGGCTGGAAGGATAAATGAAAGGGAGGTAGAATGGAAAAAAGGATGACAGAAGAATGGCTGGACAGAAGGTTGGGTGGATGGATGGATGGATAGACAGGAAAACAAAAAAATCCGATCAGCACCTGGTGCCTGGTGGACAGGTGGGTGGGGCACAGCAGGACAAAGCCAACCAAGTCTCCCAGGACCACGGCCTGCACCCTTACTCACCAATGAAGGGGATGGAAGCCAGAGAGTCTTCAGTAGTGGCCAAAGGGGTCACCTTCCTGCCCAGGCGCTCCCCTCGTCCACTGGCCTCTGGCTCTGGGGTCTCATCACCAAACCCAAGGTTCATTTGTCTGGCAGGAGTCAGCTGGACCTTGCGACCCGTTGGAGGCTTCTGCCTCAAGACCACCTCATCACGGCGATCCTCAGCAGGAGGCTCCAAGGCCCTGGTGTTGGGTTCTGGCCGGACAACCCTGGGTGGTTCTGAGGCCTCTGGTGGGAACGATGCAGGAGACTGGGCCAAGTTGAAGGTGGGCAGTCCCCCAAAGGGGGAGTCCCGGAAGGACAGTGCATGCAGGAGGCCAGTCCGGCGCTGGAATGATGGGCTGTAGCTCCGGTACCCGATGTACCCAATGTCATCCAGGCCCTGCAGGCCAGGTGGGGGTGGAGCCTGGGGCCCCGACAGGTCCCGAGTGGGGCAGGCAGAAGTGCGGACAGATGGACGCTGGGAAGCCCAGCCACAGCGCTCAAGGCGAGGTGACACCAGTGCTCCTGGTCCCAGTGCCTCGGCAGATCGGGTGGCACGGCTCAGGTAATCATCTGAGCGAGCTCGATGCCAGCCCTCCTGGCCCAGCTGGCTCAAGGCATCCTGGGAGGTGGAGCAGGGCCATGGGCGGTGGGTAGTCACATCCTCCAACCGGTCCTGGGAGGCACTGCGGGCCCGGGGTGGCATGGCTGGGCACCGTCTCTCCCCCGCCCTGCGGGGTACCTGGTTCGACAGCCAGTGTGACAAGGCCTGCTGGCACTCCAGTCTGCTGGGGGGCACCCGGCTGCCAGGCTCTGGGAAGGCACGGGATGTCCGGGGCTCCGAGGGGAGATGGGGGAAGGCACCAGGGCTGGGGCGGGGCTGGCTCATCCCCAAGGAAGAGTTGTCCAGATGGGCACGGGTGGCAGGTGGGACACGGGGCCCTGGGTCGCTCCAGGCAGCAGGGCTCCGAGGGTCACTGGGCAGTGCTGAGATGGGCTCAGGCACCATAGTGGCCCAGGCAGATGCCCGGGCCGGCGGGGCGTAGGTCTTTCGAGGGTAGCAGAGTGGGGGTGGCTCTGGGATGCTGCGGGCCTCTCCAGAATAGGGCTGGTTCCCCTTCAGGTAGGCATCCTGGGAGTAGGCCTGGGCAGAGACACAGAAGCAGGTGAGCATGGCCAGACAGGGCCCACAGGGCAGGGGTATGGCACCCTAGGAGGCCCAGGTCTTCAAAAGGGCACTGAAGGAAGAGGACTAAGCAGGGGCATGCTGGGTGGGTAAGAGCAGGAAGGCGTGCTCCAAAGAACCCAGGGGAGGACAAAGAAGAGGTCTTGGAGGGAGAGAAAGACAAACGCTCTCTCTCCAGAAAGAGGGTTGGGGTTTCTCTAAGACTTATGACAAGACAGCCTTTAACCACAGACTGTTTCCTGGGGTCCTCCCACTGGTCTGGCCACTGCCTCCTCCCTGCTTCTTTTATGTTCAGTGATGCCCACAGCCCCTTGGGTGGAGCTGGGAAACCCCAATAGAGACCAGTCAAGGTGGCAGATGTCAGGGAAGAAAGCAGGCAGAGGGGTGTGTCCAGGGTGGGGTGGGCTGCGGGTGGGTGGAGGCTAGGAGAGCCTGAGGTCCCTCTAACCCCTGGATGGGGAGCTAGGGCAGACTCCTAAGCCACCAGGGTGAAGAGGAACTTGCCCACCTCCTGCTCCCTCAAGAACAGCTTGGAGGAGGAGCCCTACTGGCTAAGGGGCCTTGGGCCACCTTCTGCCACCCCTAGGCCTGGAATTTGGCGCTGGTTGCTGAGGCTGACGCTGCATTGCTGAGGAGTGACAGGGCTGGCGCCTAGGCCCAACCAAAAAAGGAGGCGGCCCCCAGGGACAGCAGCCTTGTGGCCCTGGCCCAGGCCAGCCCTGGACGAGCTACTGGGGGCCTATCTCAGAGTGAACCATCAAAGGGTGGGAAGGCAAACCCAAACACACACACGGCACCACAAGGAGACACAGGAAGATACACACCCTGAGACACTCACACACAGCCAACACAATGAGACACACACACACATAACTGCCCCTCCAGTCCCAGACACAAACATCATGTGATGAGGACCAGCTAACCACACCCCCGCACACTCAGCCCCTCCAGCCGGCACACACAGCGCTGGGGACACACATACCTCTCCCTCCTGCCATCCTGCCGGCTCCCGGAGCTCCTTGCATCACAGAGGCAGCGGCAGCATCCTGCCCGCCCCGCGCCCCCCACACAGCTAGCCCCCCCAACAGCTGCTGCTCTGGTCCCCTCGGTCTGCCCTCCCAGCCGGCCGGCAGCTCCCCCTCGCCCCCACCGGCTCTCTAGGCGGGCTGGCAGGAGGAGGAGGGAGGGAGGATGGGTGTGGAGGGGCTGCGCGTTGGCTGTGGCGTCAGCAGCTGCTGCTGCCTGATTGGCCTCCGGCATTGGCTCCCAACCACAGGAATGCCTGGGCCCCACCCTCCGGCTGGCCGAGATGGGGGCGGCTAGTGAAGGCCCCCAGATGCTGACATCTGGGGCTGCCAGCCCACTGAAGCCTGGGCAGCAGAGTTCAAGACTGCTGCCCTTCCCACTCTTTGACCCTAGTTGGGGGTGGCCCCTGGGTTCCACCCTTGACCCTTTCAAAGCTCATCTCGCCTCAGCTTGCGGGGAGACTGGGCCTTTGAGATTTGGGGTGAGCCACCCATCTCTCTGAGACCCCATTCTTTTCTCCCGTTCCCCAAGAAAAGCAAGGGGACAATTGAGGTCGGGGGTGGAGGCTCCCAGAGGGGCATGGTGCCAAATGTGACACTGTGATTACAGTGATTATAAGAGCCTGTCCAGGGCAGAAGCCAGCCCGGCGGCGCCCAGGCCTTGGGGCTTGGCTCTCAGCCACCCCTGGGGGGCAATGACCTCAGGGGCAAGCAAGCTGGCATCTGGCTGGGACCCATGAGACCCAGGAATGGGGCACTAGGCAGAGAGGACTGCCCTGGGCTCTGGGCACGGAATTCCAGGAATGCTTCATGCAGCATCCGCAGCATCTCCAATGGCGGCCAGCTCCATGTGCATTCATTCTAGGTATGCTGAGGCTGGGAAGGGGCTCAGAATGCACATCACTATTGTACAGATTTTATGTTATTAATTATGTGTGTGTGTGTGTGTGCGTGCGCACGTGTGTGTGTTGCTGGGGACTGAACCCAGGGCCTCGAGCACACCAGGCAAGTGCTCCACCACTGAGCTACATTCCCAGTTCCGTCACGTCAGTTCTGGATCCTGCAGTATTGCTGAGCGCGGGTGCCTGAGGCGGGCTGGGCGTGTTCGTGGATATGCATGCTGGGGTAACACGTCAGTGGACATTTGTGTCACGGAGGCAAGAAGTCCAAACATACACACTGTGATCATCAGCAGTGTTTGTGCCACAGGGAACAGCGGTGCTGGCGAGTGTGTCTGAGGTCTTGCTGTGGTTGGCACAGGTACTGTGGCAGACTGTGATGCTTCAGGGTGGACGGTGGTGGCACTGGGGGATTGCCTGTATTGTGGTCCGCGCCTGGCATGGTGTGTCACGCATATTGAAGAGTGTGGTGGGTTATAGGAGGGCGGTGCTGTGCAGCTGTGCTGGGTATCTGGTGTGTTCTGCTGTGTATGAATGGTGCCCAGGACAACGGGGTGGGGGTGGTGGATGCACTGGGGGGCAGGTATTTAGTGTGTGTATGTGTAAATGCCTACAGAGACATTCTCACTCAGGGCCAGGCAGGGAGCGACATGGGGAACAGGCATCTCTCATAGGAGCTAATAAGAACATGCCAGTCTGGCAAAGCCCGCCAGGCCACCCTCCTTCTAGATACCCTGGCAGAAATCCTGCCGGCCAAGGCCAGCACCTCCCCTCTCCCTAGCTCAGAGCAGCCCCAAATGAAGCAACAACCAGCCCCAGCCCAGGGATGGGCCTGGCAGCCCCAATTGGGCAATGCCAGGCCATGTTTCCTTCTCTGTCTCTGACAGGGGCCAACGCAGGAATGAGGGCCCAAGAAGAAGGGCCATATGCTGCCTCTGGCCTCAGATGTCTCCATGCAGATCACAGCCACAGGACTCACCAGCTGGAGGATGTCCTCATCCTTGGGCATGATGGACAGCTCCAGGGTGTCATCGCTACGGAAACAGGGCAGAGGGTCAGGCAAGGGGGTCTAGAAAAACAGGGTTCCTAGCCCACCAGGGCCACGGGGGCAGAGTGAGCTGGGAGCTTCTGAGGAAGGAGGAAGGTGGGGGATGCTCACCTATTCTGGATCAGAGCTATGACCTGGGAGTAGGTCTTCCCGATAACACTCTCCCCATTCACCTTCACCAGCCGATCTCCTGTGGACAAGGAGTAGGGCCTCGTGTAAGAAGCCAAGGGGTATCAATGGTCCCATTGGGTCCCTCTGCCAAGTAGGGTGACAGTTGGGGGACAGGGCCTCCCCAACAGCTGGATCTAAGAATCCCACACTAACCAGAGAGTACAGTGAGCCAAGGAACCGGAACAGCTCACCTGTCCGAAGCCCCGCCCTGTGGGCAGGGCCATCATCCTTCACATTCTTGACAAAGATGGTATCCATGGGCTCCAGGCGGTGCCGGGAGGAGGGTCCTGGTGGGCATCAGCCAGGTTAACTGGGGGTGGCTGCTGAAGGTCACACCCATGCACAGCTACACACACAGGGGACACACACTCAGAGAACGATCACAATCACACAGACACAAGCATACACAGACTCACACATCCACAGGACGCTGTGAACAGAGCCACAGATGCAGAGCCACACAAGAGGCCACAGCAGGAGAGCGAAAACTTTCAAGGACACTGAGCCACCTCTTAAATACCTACCACATCTCTATCATGTTCTAGAAAACAAGCTAAGCAGGAAGTGGAGATGCGGTCCTTGACCTAACTGAGCCCACTGTCTACTGTCTAGTTAGGGAGGAGGAGTCACACACGCGTGCATGCATGCACACACACGTCACAAGACAAAGGAAAGGGTGGCATGTAAAAGACCCACATCAAGTCCTGAGGACGAACACACACACAGAAACGTCCGCACCACAGGCCGGAAAGACACTAATACATCTCCTACCCACTCCCCTCCCCAGGGTTGGGAACTCTAGGGGGTGCGGGAAGCGCTGATCCTATCCCACTGCAGCAACACTCTCTGCTGTTTGTAGGCCTGTTTTAGAGAGGCTGACTCCTCTCCCACAGCCTGTGGCACTGAGACTCAGGAAGACAGTATCCCCTGTCTGCCTGCAGAAGTCTAGGGCAGGGCAGGAAGGCTGCCTGCTTAGAGAGTTTTGCCTTGAATACCAGGGGAGCCTGCAGCAATGTACCCTTGGGGTAGCCAGGGTAACAGCAAGGGAGTTCAGCTCCCATCTTTTACTTTTCTTTTTTCTTTTTTTGTTTTTGAACCAGGGATTGAACTCAGGGGCACTCGGCTACTGAGCCACATCCCCAGCCCTATTTTGAATTTTATTTAGAGACAGGGTCTCACTGAGTTGCTTAGGTCCTCGCTAAGTTGCTGAGGCTGGCTTGGAACTCACGATCCTCCTGCCTCAGCCTCCCAAGGTGCTGGGAATTACAGGTGTGCACCACCGCACCTGGCTCAGCTCCCATCTTAATGAAGGCTTCAGACCCCCCCACACAACACACTCCTACCAGGATCTCACTCTCTGTCCACAAGGAAGTGCTCTTTCTCAGTGTACCCTACCACGCCCCCAGGCCCTGCAGTTCCAATCTGGGTCTTGGTCTGTGTTGGAAGCAACTAGAGGGAGAACAGGGGCTAGGTGGCAGATACCCATACGCCATCCAGAGTATGAGACATCTGCAAAAGGGACAGGCCCACAGGGAGACGAACATGAGAAAAGGGGGAGGACAGAAGGTGAGGAGAGAGGCCCAGAGTGCCCCAGACCAGGAACACAGGAAAAGAGAAAGAACAGGAGTGGAAGTGGGGCAGATGGGGGGTCTGTGGGGAGCAGAAGGGAAATAGAAGCTGGAAGCTGAGTCCAACCAGCCCTGCCCCCATGCCTCCTTACCTCCTCCTCCTCCCCCTCTTCGACCTCCATTCTCTTCCTCCTGCAAGGAACAGAGAAATGGGTGTGGCCCAGGCTTTAGCCCCTCAGCAGCAAGGGCAGCACAGGGAAAGGCCAGCTACACGTGGGTGGGCCCCCAAGCTCCAGCTTATCTCCTTTCAACTAGCCAGCAGCAAAAGCAGTGGGAGGGAGTTAGCCTGAGTGCCAACTTCCAGGCCAAGTTCCCCAGAAACGTCCCCTCCCTCACACTGGCCAGTTCCACCTCCCAGCACCCCAGCAGTCTGGGAACCCCCAGTCCACTCAGGAGCCAAGCCCCCTTCACTTGGGAAGATCCAAGGTCAAGGGAGGAGGTTCCACTCACTCAACACAGAAGACCCAAGCAGATACAGATAAGTGGGTGTAACAAGTGCAAACAGTGCTATCGCTCTCAGAAAATGGGGCAGAATGGGAAGGAAGGACTGATTAGCTGTCCTCTGGGGGAGGGGATTTTAAGGCAAGTTTGAGTGTCAGGAAGAAGGATTCTGGGGGAGGGGAATGGGGTGTACAAATGCTTGGCGGCAGGCATCAGCAAGCACAAGTAAGGGCTGGATCCACTGGGTTAAAGGAGAAAGTCAAAAACAACAAATGACAGAGGTCAGACTAAAGCATTCAGGTTTGAAAGGAGAGAAGAGGGAACCGGTGTGTGTGCTTTTGTGGGAGAGAATGGGTGTTACCAGCAGGGCAGAGGATTCTGGTAGCTAGGTAAAGGGAACCAAATCCTGGTGAGGTGACAGGGCATTGGCTTTGGAGAAGAATTAGGACTGAGGGAAAGGAGGTCAGAGAGGCCAAACCAGCAAGATGTGGCATTTCAGAGCCGGATCGGGCCTTCCGCACCATCTTGTCCAATGCTCTCCACAGATACACCCGCCTTACAGACAGCAGGCTGTGACTTGTTCAAGACCAATCAGAAACTCAGTGGCATAGACACAGTCAGGACCCAAGATTCAGGGGCACCCAGCCAGGACAGGTTGGGCCACAGGAAGGCCACTGGGTGCTGCTGGAGAGCAGGCCCTCTGCCCTGCTCCCCATGTGGGGTGTGTGCCCGCTGATGTGAGCTGACAGCACAGAGGGCTGGCGGCAAAGGGAGATGGATGCGTTTGGACGGCTGGGCTCCCTGCAGGCTCCCAGGCAGGCACCAGGAAGGTGGGGAGCACTCAGCCTTCCCAGGCCTCCAGGTCAAGGGCCCCTCCAGCTCTGGGCAGGGTTTAGAAAGAGGACAGAGCCCCTCCCTGGTTGGTCCTGCCCCAGGGTCTTCCAGTGCTCACCACCAGAGACCATTGCAGGTGCTTCTGCTGTCACCCCTCAGCAGCGTCCCCTGAGAGAAGGTGGCAGGGCCAGGAAGGAGGGAAGGAAAGATGGGGTTCTAAGGAATTACAGGGCTGGTGTTCTTGGGCGTCATACAGTAGGGCAGTGCCACACACCATTGCCCCCACCTCTCTTCTTAAACACAGCTGCCGGGAACAATGGCCCTGCAGGTGCCCCAGATTCAGACACAAATGGCAGTGCAGTGACGTGCACATGCCATGGATTCAGATCCTACATGCACACAGAGACGCGTGCAAGTCCACGCCCAGCATACATAAGCACACAGACAGTGAAATCCAGTGCCTTGGTTCTCCGGTGGGTAGGACCAAGGTCCCCAAGGCAGAGTTCCCCAATAGCAGTGCAGGCTGATCTCAGCCTGGGGGAAGGGGAAAAAGGAGTTCATTGACTTGGATATAAATCTTCTCCCCCTCTACAGGAAGAGGAAGAAGAAGGGGCAGGGCCCTCGTGCAGACCCCAGGTGGCTGCCTGGGCCACCTTCTACCTTCTTCGTCCACTCCTCTGCACTCTCAGGTCCCCTCCCCCTGAGCTCACAGCCTTGGGTTGGACTGAGGGGTCCTGGTTTCTGGACTCAGAGAACCTGAATTTGTATTAGGGTGAAAAGGGCTCCTAGTGATGGAGGCCATACAAGCCCTCAGGTTACAGCAGGAGAAAGAACCATGGAGGGTGACAGCCTGGAATCCACAGTGACCCAGGAGTTGTAGGGTCGCCTTCCCTTTCCAGCACACAGAGTTGTGGCCAGCACAGGCCTGGGGCACTGTGGGAAGGGTCTCAGAAGTGTGTTGGGCTGGGCGGGTATGGTGGTGCATGCCTGTAACCTCGGCAGTTCAGGAGGCTCAGGCAGGAGGATTACAAGTTCAAAGCCAGCCTCAGCAATTTAGCGAGGCTCTAAGCCACTCAGGAAGACCCTGTCTCTAAATAAAATATAAAAAAGGGCTGGGGATGTGGCTCAGTGGTTAAGTGCCTCTGAGTTCAATCCCTGGTACCCCCACAAAAAAGAAGTGTGTTGGGTTAGGTTCCCTGACGGCACAGACTGGGAACAGAGACAGCAGACCCAGGTTAGAAGCAAGAATCCCAGGAACTCCATCTTCCCAAGGTATTTGCTCACTTTCCAGAGACCAGGACTGGGGGTGGGGCAGGGAGCATTCTGGTTCCCCACCACCCCTTTTCCTGAGAAGACCCAGGCCAAAGTGGTTAGGAGCTTTGACCATTGTCCCATGCAGCAAATGTCCCAGCCGGAGCAGGCACTGCCTCCCAGCAGCCTTCCTCCCAGGCCACAGCAGAAGGGGGTTAGCAGTCCCAGGAAGGACCGCTTCTCTGAGAGGACTAGTGGGCAAAAGAATCGCCCTCCCACATCAAGCTTCCCAGGGACAGCCAGGGCAGCGCAAGCTGGCATACCTTCAGGCTGCAGTGAATGGCAGACTCAGGTGGGTACACGATGAAGTGGCGCAGGGTGAAACCAAAGCCATCCTGGAGACTTTTGTGCAGCAACAGTGTCCTTGGCCCCTGCCAGGGGAGGGGGCGCCCAGAAGAGCACCCATCTCTTGGGCCCAGTGGCAGCTGTGGAACACAGGGAGACAGGATGAGTGCTGCGTGCCCAGCCCTCAGACCTCTGCACCCTGCCTCCAGCCTGGGACCTGAGAGGAACTGTCAGGGTCCAAAGCCCCAAGGAGCCTTTCTGCCTAATCTGTTCCTCACCCCTCTCTTCCCCTCCCACCCTCATCAACAGCTTCTTCTTGTTTTCCCCTCTTGACGCCTTTGCCTCTAGAGAAATAACGTGCTGTGAGCAAGGCCTTCATTTAGTTCCACAAACACTCAATGAGCATTTACTACGTACCAGGCGCTGCACACACAGCCTGCCTGCCCAGGAGAGGCCTTGCAACTCTCACACACTCACACATACGAACACAGACCTGGGCACACACAGACATGCACGTACACACTCAGACACACACACGCAGATAGAACATGCCACCAACACACAGAAAGTACGCATGCAAATGCACACACAAACCCACAGATGCTCACACAGATGAGCACACACACACGCTTACACAGATTCCTATGCACACACAGCGGCACATAAGCACAGTCTCATAGGTGCCCAAAGCACAGAGACACACCTGCACACAGACAAACACACAGACGTATGCTTCAGGAACACATGGGGACCAAGAGTTGCAAGGGAGCAGACTGGACATCAGACAACTGAAGCCCCAGAGTCCAGCCCAGAGGCCTGGCTTATTCACAGGAAAGTGGCCCAGGGTGGGGGTGCCCTCTGTCCAAACTGCTAGGGTCCCTGGAATTCCCCAAGACCTGAAATCAAAGCTTTAGTGGAGCACAAGGGGCAGAAGGCAGAAGAGGAAGACTGGCTGAGAGAAGACTCCCTTCAGGGCTGCTTCCTGGACACAGAGGCCAGTGGGTGACAGGCGGGCATTAGAGAAACTGCACAGGGTGACCAAGTGGAGATGAAGGAAACTGAGAGAAGCTGCCATGGGAAAAGCCAGGAGGCCTCCCTCAGGGCCCCTGTGACCCCCATATCAGTCACCCCTAATCCAAACCCCTAGGGAGCAAAAAGCCTCCCACAACACCCTCAGCAGTCCTTGGCCCCAGGAGGAGCCTGCACTAGGGGAGAAAGGCTGGGTGGCTGGGTACATACTGAGGAAAGAAGCCCCCCAGTTCTGGGGAAAGGAAGTCAAACTCATTGGCAAGTTCCCCTTTCAATAACTGGAGGAAGCCCCAAAACACCTGCCACCCCAGTGCAGAGATGCTAAGAAGTTCGTCCCAGCATCGACCCACCTTCCTGTTCACACAGCCCATGGAGGCCGAGCCAGCGCTCGTGACCAGCCCTTTGTCCCAGAGGACAGAGTCAGATGGAAGATACAGGAGGCTGAGTAACTAAGATCTAATATGAAATGCGAAAGAGTCTGGAGAAGCACAGGTTTGGGGTTGTGAGCTCCCCATCCCCAGAAGCAACCAAGCAAAAACTGGACCACCCCAGTACAGGAAGCCAGAATCAGACAGGAAATCCAGTGATGTCCCCTCAGCTCCTTCTACTTGTTACTGGAGTTGCTTCTCTTCCACTGAGCCCCACAACCCCTGGGGGTCCAGGGAACAAAGAGAAAATTCTTTGGAAATTCTGCTGTCTGAAATCCCCTGGATTTCCTATCTCTGCTGACCTGGCAAGGAACTGATCAGGGAGAGAAGAGGACCTTGGGGACCACCCCCGCAACTGCCCCTCCTACAGAAACCCCTGCTCCTCCCTAGTGTGGGAGGTCCCCTGCCCACCCCTCACCCAGCCCCAGAGCTGAGGCTGTTTGCAGGGCCCATTGTTTTGCTGGTGTCCTGGATTAAGGTTTAAGCCACCAGCTGCCCCAGTGATGAGAAGTGGCTGGGACAGGTCCCCGCACGCCCCCCGCCTCTTCCCCTGTACATATCCTGCCTGGAGCTGCCAGCTGCCTGGGGGTGCCACTCCCTGGGGGGACCTGCCTGTAATCAGGGACAGTGGGCATGCCTCCTTCACACAGTTCCCTTCTAACCCAAGCACTACTGGCTCTCCCTCCCTTATCTCTGCCTCTCCCTTTCCTCTGTTCTTTCCTTCCAGGCCCCCTTCCCCCACCTCTTTCAATTAGGCCCCTGGGAATGTTAGTAATCCCCCTGCCACACCCCTACTTGAAGAGGAGACACCACAGATCCAACTAGAGCTGGTGACTCCCCTATGGGAAGTTCTTCCTTAGATTTAACCACAATTCTTCATGCTAGTATATGTGCATATTTCCTCTCCTCCCCTCTGACCTGGGATAACACTGGGTCTTGCTCTCATCTTGAGGGGAAGGGAGGTGATAGGTATAGAATCAGAAAGAACCAGCAACGAGAACTAGGAACTCGGCTGTACTGGCTCACACACATACCAGACTCTACCTCTCTAGTACAGGCACAGAGACAAGGGGAAGAGGAGGGAGACACTCAGGAGGCCCAGGGACACTACTGATTAAATTCTCCTGGTCCAGACCAATTTCCAAACACACTCACCCTCATGCCAGGAAAGAGACATCTAGAAATACCAATCAATGGCAGAAAAGCAGATGGCCCTAGGCTACAAATTAGACTCAAGTGCATGAGTGGTGGGTTGGCAACACCAGGAACTAGAACTCAGGAGTCCTGCTCCTCCCCCCAGGAGCATAAAGAGGTCATTGCAGAAAGCACCAGTATTCAGGCTGGGCATGGTGCCCACTGTGACTCACGCCCGACCAGCCCGGTAGATCCCGGACATCAGAAGCACTGCCCCCAGCCCCAGCCAGTCTCACACTGAGAGCACTCACTACCTGCTGGGGCCCATTCTGCCATCTCAGCCTCCTTTGCCCACTAGGAAGCCCTGGTGTGCCCATGTCCAGGTTCCCTACCAGGCGGAGAATGGGGTGGTGCCCACTGCTGGCTCTGACTGGGGTCCCTGGTCCTGACTGGGGTCCGCCCCAGCCCAATCACTCTCAGATTCCTAGATGCCCCAGCGTCTGCTACGACAAGTAGGTCCCTACCATCCTTCCACTGCTTGTAAACCTAAAAGTCTGAGACAACTGGATGCCACCGTCGACACTGGGGGTTCTCATCCAACAGCTCCACGCCACTAACCTTGCCACTCTCACCCCCATCTCTCTCTCAATTCCTCACACGCTCCCCAGTCCAAGGACCTCGGTCCCGGAATGCAGGGCACACACAGCTCCAAGGTCTCAGGGAGGTGGTGACCCGCTGGTCTCCAGCCCCTGACCAGACCTGCCCTGGCCCCCGCCCCCCGCGGCGCTCACCCTGGCCCCGGGCGCGCGGCGGTCGCTGTGGCGGAGGCAGGGCAGCCAGAGGCAGCGCGGTTCCGGGGCGCTGCAGTCCACGCCGACGGCGCGCTCCCAGCGCCAGCCCCCG
>JAJEJO010051721.1:2071-56348 GCA_020662805.1 Glaucomys volans
GGGAGGGAGGGAGGGAGGGAGGGAGGGAGGGAGGAAGGAAGGAAGGAAGGAAGGAAGGAAGGAAGGAAGGAAGGAAGGAAGGAAGGAAGGAAGGAAGGAAGGAAATTCAAACAAAAACAATAGGACACTGAAGGCCAGAGTCAGGAAACCTGGAGCTTATGCTGGGGAAGGTTCATTACCAAGTTTAAATCCTGAATTGCCAAAGCTGCTGCATGCATTTGCTTCAGTCTCAGGAAGGCACTGCAGAGAATGGAAACTCAAGAATGATAGGATATAGTATAACATCTTCTTACCCCCAGACCACTAAGTGTCAGTATCTCTGCAAAACTGTAGTTACAAGGTCATGTGAGACTACGTTGGGAGGGGGTTCTGTTCAATGAATATATGTTTTGAAGAAATTTTATAGGAGACCCAAACTCAAGACTACACTTGAGAGATACAGAAGGACAAAGGGTCAATATAGCTCACATTAAGAGATCAGCAGATTGCTGAGTGATGGCCATGAAGCAGTACAATGATATCGTAAACAAAAGTACCAAGGGCAACACTTTCCGAAATGCTGAAGCACTTTTATGAATGTGCACTTGAGTTGTGTTCACAATGGAAGTCTAACCACAAGAAGTGGGAATTCTGAGGTAAGACTGAATATGGTATTGGTTCTTGGTACTAGCATGAGAGAGAAGAAAATACAGAAAACCTGAAGTGCAAGATTTGGATCCTGGTACAAGGCCCTGTACTGAAAATGACAGAGCAGAAGGTGCCACCTTGGACAGTCCCCTGCATTACAGGAAGGGAAGCTATGAATGTTGTTCTCATGAAAGATTCCTAGATCTGCACCCATGTGCTGCAACTTATCAAAGGTTACTGGTGGCAGGGTTTTATCTGCTGTCGCTTCTGAGTGGCCTTTAGGAACCCTGGCACATGCAGATGGGTCTTTCTCAAGACCAACAGCCAGATTTTCTAGAAATAATCTCACACTCTTCCCTGACTAAGGTGATATCTGGGCACAAATTGAGTTTTTAGTTTCCTTCAGGTTTCCATAGCTACCTGAAGAGGAATAAGAGTTTTGAGGTAAGGGACACTCAATGTGCCTTCCAAAAACAATGTCTTCTGGGACAGTCTTCATTGATGGATCAGGGAGAGTGGGGAGAATGATGTGAATGTGAAGGTCCTCATCTGCAGTGTCACCCTAGGTTCACATTATGATTAGGTATTAGAAGGGAGAAAAGGACTATGGAGGCAGAAAACCAATCTGATAATGGCATTACATCAATGATGAATTTCTTTTTTAAAAATTTAATTTATTTGTGATAGTAGAATGCATTTATATATTTTAATAGATCATACATAAATGGAGTGTAATCTCTCATTTTTCTGATTATATGTATTGCAGGATCCCACAGGTCATGCAGTCATACATGTACATGAGGTAATAACGTCTATTTCACTCTACTATCATTCCTTCCCCCATATCCCTTCCTCTCCCTTCATTCCCCTCTTTTCTTCCCTATCCTACCTGCTTATTGTGAATTAGCTTCCTCATATTCAAGAAAACATTAAGCCTTTGGTTTACTGAGTTTGGCTTATTCCACTTAGCATGGTATTTTCTAACTCCATCCAATAAATGCCAGAATTTCGTTTTTCTTTAAAGCTGAGTAATATTCCATCAATACATATATATACTACATTTTCTTTATCCATTTATCTGTTGAAGGGCATCTAGGTTGGTTCCATAGTTTAGCTGTTGTGAACTGAGCTGCTATAAACATTGACGTGGCTGTATCACTGTAGTGTGTTGATTTTAAGTCCATTGGGTATAAACCGAGGAGTGGGATAACTAGGTCAAATGGTGGGTGAATTTCTTGATTGACATGAGTATCAGGTTATACAGGAGAATGTTCCGGTTCTCAGGAATTACAAATTTAAGAGGAAATTGCAACTTGATGAAAATGTCCGCGATTTACCTTTGAATGGTTCAGCCAGGTAAAGGCAGACTGTATGAGACAGGAAGCAAATGTGGTAAAATACTAACATCTGGGGAACCTAGGCAAAGGGTATGTGTGTTCCTCATACTCTTCCACCAAACTTTCTGGGTGTGAAAATTTTAAATAAAAAATTGGGCCTTTGAGGACAGACAGCCTGAGCTTGAGTCCTGCCTGGCTCCACCAATTAGGCAAGTTCCTAAACTTTCTCTGCCTTAGCTTCATAACCTGCAAATGAGACATAACATTGCTAGAATCAAGATGTGGATGTGCAAACACTGTTGAAGTGTAACACAAGTTAGTATGTGCAAGTGCTGGGTGGCTGATATGAGGTAAGAGGTCAACAGGTACCTCCTCTCACTGATAATGCTGACAGCCAGCTCTCCTTGAGTCTGGTTTTATTTCGCTTCTCTGCATCTATCAGTACCTAACTGTGTATCACATAGGCCCTGCCTTATTTTCTGTCTTCACAAGAACTTAAGTGCCAGGGGCAGTGTGTGTGTGTGTGGGGGGGGAGGCGGGTACTTTGTCTTAATGGCTACCATAGAAGCTTCAAAATCCACATGCCTTTGCAATATGTGTTGAATATATGAATGAAGCCCTAAGTACATCCCAAGACATGTCCATTCCTATAAATGAGAAAATAAATCCACATAGGTATGTACTTTATATAAAATGTCACTTTCTTATTAGATATAGTTGTAAAGGAAATTTACAACTATTAGCTGGCCCCAGGATATAATGATATCATATAAATGTAGAAAATATTTTTTTAAAAACTATCATTTCTGAAAAACTGATTAAATAATATAGTATTCTAAAATGTGTATATATAATAGTTTGGATATGTCAGATTTTTAAGTTTGGAAAAATAGTACAGAAAACACTGAAAATGCACTGGACTTACAAGACACCCCAGAACCATCATCATGCACCCTGTCTGTCATCCACCGTGTGCACTGTATCTCCTGGGTGCTAGTGCCCCTCAAAGTAGATTGACATGGATGTCAGGGTCTGTTTGTGGAACTTTCTACCTTCACAACAAGAAAAGTTGATATGGGCTGGGAAGAGAAGAGGGACTGAAATTTGATCAACAGAAGGAGATGAGCTTTTGACTAGACTAAAGGCAGTGGTAAATGAGATGAGGGGGAGCCCTTCACTGAAATCCATGGCCCAGGGACTGCAGCGCGCAGAGGAAGCAGGAGCGGAAGGTCTGCTTCTGGGTGTGCGCACCAGTGACATTCAGATTTCTGTATCTCAGTTTCCTGCACAAGACATACTTTTATCCTAATAGAGATATCATTCGATGTTGAACATAATTGGATGATTTGTCATTTTGACAAGATACCGTACTCTTAATTGCCTGATCCAGTATTAAAGTGGTTTTATAACAGGAGTAACATGCTGCTCACTCATTTTCAGAGTTTATTTGCTGGGACTCCTTGACCATTTTTAATATACCACTTTCACCTTTGGTTGCTCTTTCTATTTACGCAGCTGCCACTGCTTCTTAGATGCCCCAGCTGGCACTAAAAAATAACCAAGATGGAATGGGCCATGTTCCAAGGGCTGCCTCCTTTCTGAAGGCCAAACCTACTTTTCTACCTGTTACTTTACCCTCCAAGGGAGAAGGGGGAGCAAGAAATAAGAGATCTTTTTTAAAATTTCATCTTTTCTTTTTACTTTGTCAGAGAAGTAACAATTGCAGTGTTCTCTTAAGTAATCTCAATTGCCTGCCCTGGTTTGGATTTCCATTATCAACTGGCATCATTCATAAACTAACCAAGCTTCCTGTTTGTGTTGCTCTTTGGTGCTGGGGATTGAGCCCAGGGCCTTGCACATGCTAAAAAGCTCTACCGCTGAGCCACAACCCCAACAGGGTTCTTGGTCCACTTTGATGGGAGCTGCCAATGACACCAGGCCTCCTATCTGCTGAAGAGCAGGATGGGTCATGCTGCTCTGGTTTGGACGTAAGGGGAAGAAGAAAGCTGTGGAGATCACAGAATATGATCCAGAAATCCAGAGAAACTTCCAAGACACTGGGTCATGAAATCCCTTGCATGATATTCCCCCCAAACACACATACCATCATGCTTACAATCCAAGAAGGTAGAGTTCTGAATTCATCAGGAAGAGCCTGAGATCACAAGGACTCCGGGGGAAGAACCTCTGACTTCTCAGAATGACCCCATAAACTTGTGGTCATGAAACTGTAATTATTTCTATGAAAAACTCACAGGGTTCACCTGCTATCATTACTAGGTCTTTCACCCCCATCTGGATGAATAAAATATCTAAGTACATTAGAAAAACTTGGAAAATTCAGAAAAAAAATTTTAAATCACTCATTGTTTTAATAATCCTAACTCAGCAATTGTGATTAGTTTGGTGACAACATTTCTCAGATGCAGGTTTCAGATTACATACATGATTAAGAAGAGCTGGAATCAAATTACAGATACAATGCTATGTGGTAATTTTTAGAAAATCTACCAAATCTTTCCCCCCAAAAAAAGTATACACGATGATCTGGAATTCTTGGAGAAAGACAATGATGGGGTGATTTCTCACTCCTAATATTTCACAAAAGCACTGAGGTCAATTCCACAAGCAACACATGGATCCACTCAGAAGGCAGATCTGTCAAGGTACATTTCAATACACCCATGTTATTCCTATTTATAGGAAGCTCTGGATGCAGTTTGAACAAAGGTAGACCTCAGTATTATCTGCCACTTCCACTGCCTCACTTTGAGAATTCTAAGAGGCTACTGAACTTTATTTTAGTGAAATGAGTGTAAGTTACAGTCAAGTTCACAGATGGCTTTGGATTGAGCTGCCTCCCAATTAGTATTTCTTCACTGTCCATGTAACAATGTGTTTCTAAAGTAATTTCACTATCTGAGAATCTGTGAAACCTCAATCTGTGAAGCAAACAGAAAAATAACTTACTAGTAATTCCTGTTCTTTTAGGGTACCACCATATCACTGTTAAATGTGTCCTGTGAGTTCAAGAGCAGGGGATTGCTTTATCTTTCTCTACCATCTCTGAAGGGTAACTGTCCTCCTAGCTCTTCTCTTCTACAATTTCACTATGGAAAGATTCACACGCTTAAATGAAACCAGAGGCCAACTGCTTCTCAAGTAGGAGACGGTGAAGTAATAGACCGAATTTAGGGCAATAAAATCCCCACGGTTGCTGGAAAGCAGGGCAGATGTGTAAAGACTTGGCACTGACGTGTCTTCAGAAGCAAGAATTACTGGCAGGAAGCTGTCAGGCCTCTAAATCTACCTGTTCTTGGGCAGAACCCATCTTTAAATTAAAGATTTCAGAGCTAACCCCAAAAGGGTGATGAAGACAAACACCAATCAAAACAATAACAACAAAGAGGAATTATTGCTGAAATTGTGTTTTTTAAAAAATTAAACCACACATCTCTAGAATGAAGAGATCAACCATTCAATACATATTCATTAAATGCTTAATTTTGAAAAGTAGAACACTAAGCTAGGTCCTATGAGGGATTAGAAGTCAAAGATATGGTTTCTGTCATTAAGTAGCTTAGAATTAATTTGTAGAACTAGGGTGAACATGCAAAGTAATTACTGTCAAAATATGCAAACCAACAACACCTTTAACAGTCAAAATCCTTTCCTTGTGAGGGCAAAGAAATTCAAGCAAGAGTCCACACTTAGCCCCTACTCAAATAAGAGAAAACCCTCTAGAAATGAAGGCATCAGGTTCTGTCAACTGAAATCACTATGCAGGATTAAAATGACATTTGGGCCAATACATTACTATTATTCCATTCCATGTGTATAACTTACCTTTATAAACACCTTCTTAAAAACCTTCAAAGAATTTCCTAAGTATGATCTCATCTATCTTTCAGGTAATCCTGAAAAACTGTTATTTACCTCTACTTCCAGATGTTCCCTAAGAACAGAGCAATAAGTTGCAGGGCACTTAGTCACTAGGAGAATTTGAACGCATGCACACAATCTCTAACTTGGTGCATGAGTAAGGACAAATAAGACAATGTATGTGTTGGATAGTAGGGAGAAAGTTAAAATGAGAACATAAAATGCTTTATTTTTGGTTTTCATCATCATCGATGCATACATTTTAAAGTACATCCATGCCATCGATGTTCCCAAGTGATGATCCGAGTTAACTTACCAGCAGCCCTCAGCGATCTGCGACGCTCTTTACATACATACACATATACTAATGCTAACAAATAAAAGATAATTGCATTTTATAAATTACCTCTTTTAGGGCATTCCACAGTTCCTCATCTGTGTGCTCATTAAAGGGATCCAGATTTTTCCTCATTGTTCCAGTGAACAAAACAGGCTCCTAAATGTCCAAAAGAGTGAATATCATTACCGTTGTCTCTTTTTGTTTTATTCCAATGTTGACTTTCAGACTAGAATAAACTATGAAAACAAAGCAAAGCAAAACAAAACCACAAAAAACCAATATTCACTAGAATCATTAAGTTTGCGAATGCCTGTTGACAAAACAACACCTCTACAAATTTCCCCTGTACACACTGTGCTCTTCATCTCCTCCAGACCACTGAACACTAACAAAAGCTACTATTGCAGGGTGCCCTCTTAGGAAAATGAAGGTGCAAAAGGGAGCTCTGGCTTTTACAAATGCTTCCTGGCCAATATCTACAGAAACAGGAAATACAAAGATATACTTATTTGAGGAATGTTACATCAATGGAACTACTAAAATATTATCAATTCTGGGTGATGCTAGAAAACATCAAGCAAATTTGATTAATGATTAATTAAATGATTAATGATTAATTAAATTAATTAATTTAATTAAAGTTTATGTTTCAAAGGAAAATTGGTATTTTCTCATTAATAAAACAGTCTTCTGGTATTGGGGATCTCTCGTGTGTCCAAATGGGATGTTCTGTCCTTGGTTCAAAGGGGACATAAACTAATAAGACCAGTGGCACCTCTGCTCATGAAGAGATCACCTCTGGTTGCATCAGCTGATCCCCATGTTATCTTGTCTGCACATCAGGGTTACCTGTCTCTCAGAACCTCATTATTAATGACCAGGGTAAGGTAACCTGAAACCTATTGTGAAGTACACAGGTAATAAAATTATTTTAATTTAAATAGCTCTTCTATTTATCTGCTTCAGGAGGCACCCACAATTAAACTGCTCTTAAAATACATGCCTCCTTCTGAAGTTCAAAAAAGAATCTTGTCCATGAACTTTCATAGACTGGAAATGTTTCCTTCTGGCTCCAGCAACTCAAGCCACAAGGACAAGAGCAGCAAAGAGCCCAACTGGCTACTTTCAGTGAAGATGGCAGAACCACGAGGTGCACAGATGTAGGAACCAGAGCCCTGGCTTTTCCACAGGTGCCCAGGACTGCTCAAGGGAACCATAGGCTCAAATCTCTCCTGGCCTTGGGGCTGGGCCTCTAACATATGAGAAGTCTCATTCACCGTCTCAGTTCTAAGATAAGTTGAGGGAGAAGAGGACATAAAAGGTCAATGGTGTGCTACCTAAAAACAGGTATCCCTAGACAATATCTGAAAATTAAAAAGACATTAAAATGGGTGTTTTATTTGCACAAAGTTGATTAA
Organism: Glaucomys volans; assembly: GCA_020662805.1. NCBI lineage: Eukaryota > Metazoa > Chordata > Mammalia > Rodentia > Sciuridae > Glaucomys > Glaucomys volans. Next base: position 9,676 of record JAJEJO010051721.1, read on the forward strand.
AGTGACTAATATGCCCCCAAGCACTGAAAAACCACTGGTCATACCATGTTTCAAAATGACTACTGAGCTGGGCATGGTGGCGCATGCCTGTAATCCCAGCACTTGGGAGGTTGAGGCAGGAGGATCGTGAGTTCAAAGCCAGCCTCAGCCTGGCGAGGCACTAAGCTACTCAGTGAGACCCTGTCTCTAAATAAAATACAAAATAGGGCTTGGGGATGTGACTCAGTGGTGAAGTGCTTCTCAGTTCAATCCCCAGCACCAAAAAAACCCCCCAAAAACCCCAAAATGACTACTGAATTGAAACAGAAAAATTCCAAGGGCCTTATTTAAGGTTTTGTCTAAAACTTCCAAACTTAAGGCTGACGACTAAACAACCACCTCCACAGGAACGGGAATCTCTTGTTGGGGGAATAACCATAATTCTACTGACTTCAGATGATTAAAAAAACAAAACAAAACCTTGGTCATGACCAACTGGGAGAGATTCCAACGAGCAGAGCAATTCTTACACCATCCAATTGTTCAGGTAAGTTTCACAGAAGCAGAGTGGCCACGTGCAAGGTGGCTGCTATCCACCCTTCCCCTCTCTCTCCTCCCACCTCCCCACGAGGGTCCACACCGTCGATGACATTCCACTCAGGGACTTACACTGAGAGGCTCTGAGGATGGGTATTTGAGACAGAGGGATTGGAAGAGCACAGGTTCAGAAGCAGCTGTGAGACCACAAGGAGAAGCAAGAGGAGGTCTCTCTGCTTTATCAATGACAGGTCTACTTTTTCTAGGATGGATGTGACCTGAACAGTTTTTCCTTCAGGTTCCTCCCATAGAGCAAAATCTCATCCAGTAACACATCCATGGTTTGATCCTCATGGATTTTTACAAAGAACCCTTAATTAATTAATTAATTAATTTTTTTTACAGACTTCATTTTGACTTATTGTACACATATGCAGTACAAACTTTCATTTCTATGGTTGTGCATGATGTACATTCATATCATTATTGTTAATCACACATGTACATAGGGTAATGATGTCTCTCTCATTCCACCATTTTTCATACTCCCACCCCTTCCACCTCTCATTTCCCTCTACATAATCTAAAGTTCCTCCATTCTTCTCACCCCCCACTCCCCCAACCAAATTTTATATTATCTTTGAGAGATGATATCCAAGCTGATTTTTACGAAGTAACTGCTTTCCTTTTCATAGTTTGATCTTCCTTTCTTTGTTGAAGGATGGGAAGGGACATAGTATTAGCAATTTAGGAACAGATGTATGATGGGTCAGGAGAACAGCACTGGAATGCACCAGTGAAGCCCAACCCCCTATTTCTTCCTCAGGGGCCTCTGCATATCACCTTCCTCACCTTCTTCCCTTGAAACAGATCAGTCTCTCCAAAGAATGGGGACTCATGTGAGGTCCTTCCAGGCCCAGGAGTTATTCACTCCGAGCCCCTGACCATCTGCAGCTGCCCTATGCTGTGTTCTGAACTTCAACCTTAGGCGCAGAGACCCCCAAGGAGGTTCTGCTAATCATCTCCAAACCACTCACTGCTGATTGCCATAAAAATGACAGAAGTGAAGTTCAAGCACTTCCCACTGCAATAGGGGTCCCCACTTAAACCTATACTGTCAATTTAAATGGAAATATTGGGCAATCACTCATGTTCATTTAGGCAGGAGAAAGTAGTTGAGCAAATAAGAACATTTTTTGTTATGACATGCTGAATATATATTTCACTGAGTAAAGTTTCAATCAAAACTTGTTGAATGAGAGGAATGATTTACTAAAACATTAAGTGATTGAAGCTGTATTTTTTTTAAAACCAGCAGGCAATTTGTTCAATGTCTGTTTTACTACGCCAGTGTGTTTTATGTGTGGCGTTGGTTTCTGCTCATTCTACTTTCATCCACCTGCCAAAGAAGAAACCATTATATTATCTTCCAAAGGTAATAAAGTGCTCATAGTAGACACATATTGCAGGAGTAGATAAGGGTCAAATTAATTATCATTTCTGATTGATATTATTATTTAACATGCCTACCTTTGTGCAATGAAATTAATAAACTAATCTTATAAATAAGTGTTGTAAAAACGTTTGCAGGCAGAACATTCAGTGTTGGGATTCATGGGAGGACACACAACCTTCTTGTAAATATGTGCAAAATTTATTAGCCTATGTAAATTTTTTCTGATGGTACATATTTAAACCTCATTTAATAAGAGTTTTACTTTAACCCGACAGCTGGTGGGGTTCAGTTAGGAAAACAATTGCTCTTGTTCAATATAATAATTTAAATGGAGGACTAACAGCGAACCTGTTTTTCATTACAGGTTTTAAAAGTTCACACATGTTACTTGTGCTTTGAGCCATATTCAATAGTTCGTTTTCCCTCTGTTACTAACATAACACAAATTCATAATAGACAAGTGACCCAAAAGTGGCCACTCGGCATCAAAGCATGTAGGGTAGTAATTGATAACCCTCTGATAGAACTACCAGATTGAAAAGTACAGTCTCACTAGATCTATCCTACATATTGACGGAGCAACAGGCCTCACTTATCCCAAGAAACTCTACCCTCTAACCTTCAGACACTTAAGAACCTGGGACCAAGACAAAAACAGCTACAAATTAGCAAGATAAAGCACAACCCTGCGCTGATCTTTTTGGGTCACAAACCAGGCAACTTCAACTATTCCAGCTGTTTCCCAGTGTCCTAACAGCTGTTTTCATGTTAAAATTCGAAGGACCTTTTTTGAGGGTAGCACATCTCCTGGTCTCAAGACTCAGGGAGTCACCTGAAGTCACTTTAAGTCTTGGTTCCCTCCCCAACCTTTTTTTTTTTTTAAATCCTGTAGCCTCAGAATGAACCGATCATCATTCATTTTCAGAAGAAAAGAACATTGTTAGTCAACAAAGGAAGAAGAATTTAAGTCCTGTAAAGTCTTCTTTAAATACAAAAAGGTCACCAGCTCCAGGGAGCAGTTCCAGGGCTTTAATGAAGACTTCACTGTGCAGAAAACAAAGGTCGACTGCATTAGGCTGGGATCCAATTGTATTTCTTTACTAGTAACAGCATACCTACTTTTTTTCTTCTCTTTGGGTTTTGTTCTCAGCAAGAAAAAGGAAAAAGAAAAAGAAAAAAGAAAGAAAGAAGGAAAGAAAGAAAGAAGAAAGAAAGAAAGAAAGAAAGAAAGAAAGAAAGAAAGAAAGAAAGAAAGAAAGAGAGAGAGAGAAATCCAGGTAATCCAAAAGAAGTCTTATAGAGACACTGCTCTGCTTACCCTGTTCAACCTGGAGAAAAGAAATACCAAAATAGCACAGTAGACAGTTTAAAAATTACCTGGCTATTGTTCTGGTACAAATTTTAAAAATCTATTAAATGTAAAGAGAAAATCTGTTTGATCATGACAAAGATGAGAGCTGTTGATGTGCACCAACCCTCAGGGCACAATCACAAATGCTGAATTTGCATGGAATTATTCTGCAATTGAAAACATTTTTCTTTGTGCCCACAGGATAGGGGCTCTAGGTGTCAAGAATCCATCCAAAAAAGTTTTGAAATCCATTCTTCCAGATGCTTTCTGATAAGCAGTCTATTCCTGGAAGACAGCCCCACCTTGGGGTTCTCTTTGGGGAGTGCATTAACCATTTCGGATCACTGGCACTAATGAAATCTATTTTTCAGCGAGCTACTCTGGGAAAGGAAGTACCTTCGGAAATATTTTCATGGTGTGCTTATTTCTGCAATTTTGAACACATATGGAGGAGTCCCTTCTTAAGGACACAGTGTTGGTTTTTTTAAAAGTGACCCAAGTTGGTCCCTGGCTCTGATTATCACCACTCCTGTGCCCCTACCCAGGTTCTGAACCCCTAATTCAGAATTGCTCATGGCAGGGTCTAGAAGGAGAAAGTCGGACCCTGAATCATCACCTAAGGGGAGATACACAAGAGAGAGGACTGGGAGCTCGCTGCTGCGGGACGGGTGGGTGGCGCCAAGAGGCAGCACTTGGCCTCCCTTTTACTGTATGCGCTCCAAACTTCTAAGTTACTTACCAGGGTGTTGCAACACTAGCAACCCTGCCCCAGCCTTGTTGCAGGGAAGAGGGCCATTTGATTTCTACACTGCAAACCTAGTAACCTTAAAGTCACCTTGACAACAGTTTTCTCAGCCTCTGCAGCCACTAAGACCTTGTCAGAGAAAGGGCTCTGAGCTCTGGAGGTCAGGCTGTGAGTACCTGCTACCCATGAGCCATGACACAGAAATGAACCCCTGTTTCTAAAATGATTTTTAGTGCTGAGTGTCACTTAAGATTTCTGGCAAAAGAAACTACACAAAGAATCCAGCCTTTCAAAACCAGCTCACTGCCAAAGAGTGACAGAGCCCTAGGAGAAGGTACCTCAGCTCTGCCCCATGTTGATTCACTCTGACTATGGTTTGGAGGAATTCTTTTTAAGTGGGAAAAAAACAAACAATCAGTAGAATATCTGATGAGATGTCATTCAGTTCAACAAACATTTATTGAAAAAAAAAATTTCAAGAGTCTGACAGACGTGACTTTTGATTCCAGTACTTATAAGCTGTTGACCCCAAGGTTAAGTTATGAATCTCTCCAAAACCTTGATTTTCCTTCCTGGGACATGGTGCTCACCCCGCCCATCCCGAGGGGCTGCAGGAGAAGCAGTAGCCTAAAGGAGGCTTCTCACAGGGGCAGCAGGAGTTGGCCAAGCGGCAGGACAGAGGGGTACAGTGTTTTAAAACTGCAGGTGTGACCAATGGGTCATGAAATCAATTTTGTGGCTCATGATCATCATTTTGTCTTTTATATGAACTAGAATAGAACGGATATAATAGAAAATATCAGAGCACAGGGCGCAGAGTGATAATGTTTTATGAGATTCTTGTTTCTTTGCATGTGTATGCAGGACTTAAGCACAGGTCCCAGGGGAACTGGATGCAAAGGAGATTCCTCCCGGCGACCCCAGCCTCGGCTGTTTCATGGTCGTGGTGGCGAGGCTCAGATGCTGAGGATCTCCAGGAGTTCACCTGGTATCCCAGCTCTGCCGCTTCCTGGTTGAGCAAGTTAAGCTCTCTGTGACTCAGTTTTTAAATGTGTCACATGAGGGTGACAATAGAATTGTTGAGAGGATTAAGTGAGAGGTGGTGGGGAAAGAAGTTAAAACATGTGAAGGATTTCACAAAGGTGAGGACTTATTAGTCCTGAGTAACTTGTCTGGGGTGGCGACAAGCACTGGAGCCCTGGAAACAGGAGAAGCAGCCTCTTCCTCAGAAGAAAACAGCAAGGAATGTGGGCAGTGGCCTGGGGGCGGTGGGGGTGGGGGGTGTTGCAAAGGGTTAGTGGGGTGCAGAGCAGCGATCAGGAAAGCAGGGTGGGAGGAAGTCAGAAAAGAAAACAAAGAGATGGCTTCACCTTTTGTTCTTTGTGAGAAAAACATTAGATTTCCCTGTCAAGCTTAACCCTAACACACAGGTCAATCTAACACACACACACACACACACACACACACACACTCTCTCTCTCTCTCTCTCTCTCTCTCTCTCTCTCTCTCTCTCTCTCGGTTTTTCTGCAGCTTCGCTATGTAAATTTAAATAAATACTTTGGTTTAAAGAAAATCACCAAGGATTACAAAAATGTAAACAGAAATTAAGGAGCCAACTCATTCCAGAATGTGCTACCATTTTTTAGTTAAGTAGTGATCAGACCTAAAGGACCAGTATTGATCACTCCTAAGAACCAGGCACTGGGCCACCTATATTTTTGTATATAGTCAAATCTTCATGACAAATCTATTAGGAAGTCATTATTAGACCTGGCTTAAGGGTGAGGATGCTAAGGCTGGGTGATCTCATCAAGGTCACACACTGTTGGAGACAGAGAGGGATAAAAATGTGGGTTCTATAGACGCTTAGTCCATGCTCTGAAGCAGGGGATCCCCTGCTGCCTCCTGACCGGCTCCCGGGACCCCATCCTTACTCACTACACTGTCTCTCCAAACTGTGTTTCTTCTATCAAGCAACATTGCTCCTTGGAGACAAAGCAAGATAAAGGTAAAATATAAAGGATCTGTGTTTACAATGCTTGGCGATCATGATCTACATGGATACAAAGCGTAGCCCTGTTTTGTAAGTACGCTCTCTGGAATAGACACACAGAACATTTGCACAAAAGGAGGGTGGGAACTTATGGAACAGAACCAAAACCTGGTGATGTCAAGGTGTATTTAGTCTTTGCTCAGATGTGCTTCCAAAACATTCCCAGCAGAGCCAAGAATCATCTAACGCTACTTCTTTATTTAGAGTTCTTTTATGTACACAAGCATACAACCATTTCTTATTAAGAAGCATTAAAAGTAATGTAGGGCACGTTTCTAGATCCTTTCATCCGGAGGATATGAAAGGACTTGGCAGGCACACCCTCGTCTCTGTTAAATAAATCTCCTTTGGCCCATTTCTGAGATGGGTACAACCAAAAGACATAACTTGGGAATTTAAATTTTCATCTTCCACTGTAACCATGAGGTCATGATTCTAATCTCCAAAAGGAATCTTATCTGTCGGAAAATTTGCCCCATTTTTTCTGAAAGGATTATCTTTTTTGATTTTTTAAAAACTATGGGAAAACACACAAAACATGAAATTCATCATCTTAACCATTTTTAAAGCGTACAGTTTTGTGGTATTAAGTGCATTTACACAATCGTCACCACCACCCATTCACTGGACTTTTTTCATCTTACAAAACTAAGCCTTGTACAGCTCCTGCCCTGACTCCCTCAGCCCTAACCACCACCACTCGAGTCTGTCTCCATGAATATGAATGCTCATAGCGCCTTGTACTCTAGAATCATCTGGTACTCTGTGCCTGGCTCATCTCCCTGAACACAATGTCTTCAAAAATCTATTCACGTTGGAGCAGGTGTCAGAACTGCCTTCCTTTTTAATGCTGAGTAAGTTTCCATCGTTCATATCAGCCATTTTTAATCCATTTATCTGCAGAAAGATACTTCTGTTCTAGGCTGCAATGAGCACAGCAGTTACCAATAGCTCAAGACCCTAATTTCAATTCTTTGGGCCAAATACTCAGAAGGGGAAATGGCTAGATCATTTGGTGACTCTATTTGTACTGTTGGGAGGAGACTCATGCTGTTTCACACAATGGTTATAGTGTTTTATATTCCTGCCACCAGAGCACCAGGGTTCCCATTCCTCTACATCCTCACCAACACGTGGTGATATGGACACACACATGTATTTTAGAGTAGTCGTGGTGAGGTGGTGTCTCATGGTGGTTCTGAGAAGGATACCTTGATTTCAAAATTACTTGAAGTAATTTCCAATTATTTCAGAAGCCAATGGTAGGTTGTAATTGTACTCTGTCGCAAGATGCAAGTCCACATTCTCCTTCCCTTGGGGAGCCAGGTTCTCATGTTTCCTAATCAACAAATACTTAAAGGCTCTTTATCCGCACATCCAGAAAGCATATTTGGTTCTTTTTCTTTTGTCTCCTCTGCATTTCTCATCTCAGGAATGAGTGTCCATGTGTGTGGGTACCTTAGATCTCCTTGAAGGGCGTATGTTTACAGTGTAAAAAACCCCAAATTAGAATCCCTAAAGAGTAATCCTGGAGTTGAACACATGCAAGCATCAAAGCAGAGGGCAGGATGAAGCTGTCCCAGGCCTGTGGAGACAGACCCTATGGTGCCCATGGCTGCTGACCTAAAAGATAGTGATTACTCAATAAATACTTCCTGAATTTGTGTTGAATTGATGAACTGAAAGCAGTGACAGGAGATTCTATTGTGCATGTAATCCAATCTCTAGAACACTCCCTGAAAATCTTCCACTAAGAAGCAGAAGAAAATAAAACAAACTCAGAGCCCAGGAAGACATGGCAATTCAACCCTCTGCCATCATGGCGACCAGGTTCTGGGTCGGCATGAGGCACACTATACATGCTGACAAGCCCTCCTGACAGCTCTCACTGGTGCTGCCAGTAGCTGCCTGGTAAGGAAGAGAAAACCAAAGTGCAGAGGGATGGAATTCCTTTTCCCAGTCTTGCTCCTGATTCTGTGTGGCCTCCAGGAACAAAACCACTTATTAATACCTAGATTCTCAAAGTGTCTGCAAAGCATCTGTAAGATGTGACTCTCACAGCTCCAGAGTTTAACAGAGGGTCCTTCACGGAGATAATCACCCCTGAAAGGGTACCTTTACTCCCTACAGCAAATGCCTTCATGATGACACTTAAAATTCACATTTCCCTATAGAAACCTCTCGAGTGTTAAACAGACGATTTGTTATTCTGTTCTCAGAATTATATAGTTATCTGTGGATAAAACTAGCACCTAAGGGAGCTGAATCCAGAATCTACTGGGTAAGTTATTATTGAATCAGTCTTATCCCTCTTCCTCCCCGCCCCACCCCTGGTGCATGCATACACTTAGGAGCAAACCAAAAACAACAAAAGAATGAATGAAGCAACTCTGATATCTGATGAAAATAACTCTTGAAAATACCTATTCAAAATATGCTCTGTTGGGGGAAAAAAATCATTCTTTTCATCCCATTTCTTAAAAAGCAATAAATAATTTAATAAAGCAATTAAACTCAGGTGCCCTTATGGAAGGAACACGTGCAAACACTCTCACTTGCATACCTGAGGTATGATGGACATCTTCTTCCTTAAATCGTGAAGTCCAATTTCAGTTGTCAAGATCTTATCAATCCAGATTTTCCCTTCAGGTTCTGACAATCTAAAAAGGGCCGAGATGAGGGAACTTTTCCCAGCTCCTGTTCTTCCCACAATTCCAACCTACAGAGAGATCCAGGAGGAGGGATGACATTTAGTAATATGCAACGCACTTAGAGGAATACTTTGGTTTCTGCAGGTGAATTACAGAACCTCGTCTCTAGTTTCTCCACCTCAGCACTGTCCACATTTTGGGCTCAATAAATTTCCATGGTGAAGTGACCTGTGTCCTTTGGGATGCTCATCAGTATCCCTGGCCTGTACCTACTGGATGCCAGCAGTAGCACCCAAGTGTGAGAACCCAAAATGTCAGACATTGACAAAGGTCCTCTGGGGGCCCAACTGCCCCTGGTCTATAGAAGAGTTAAGATCAGCCATCCATATCCTGCCTGGGAAGACCAGGCAGCCTCCCAAGGGCATGCTGAAAACTCAGCCCTTGAATGAGCTTTACCTCCCAGGTTTGGATATTCTGAATCTTGAGAATTTTTTGGATAACTGCACGGAGATGGTAACAAGTTAAGTCAGAAGGGTTACATATAAACAAGTATTAATTTTTCCAGAGTCCTACCATTTAAGACAAATTATTCTTTGGCAGAGAAACTAAATCAATTGAGATGCTAAATGTCTGGTTATGTTTATTTCAATGTCTTAAAATGTTTAAAAGTCAGTCTTGGGTCTTAACAGACAGTAACCAGTAGCCAAAACACGCAACAATGAGATCAACACCGCCACCACCAATAATAATTGCTACTTACAAGTGGCCTTTCATCTGGGCAGTTCATAAGGCATTTTACAAATCAATTAATACTTACAAAAATTGCTGCTTGAAAAAGGGTCAAGTGATCATTCCTCCTATTAAAGCCATAGAGAGAAATGAAGTGCATGGACAATAAGATCAAAGAAATCAGGGCTGGGGATGTGGCTCAGGGGTAGAGTATTTGCCTAGCATGCATAAGGCCCTGGGTTCTATCCTCAGTACCACAAAAAAATAAAAATAAATAAATAAATAAAAGATCAAAGAATCAATATATTACAGGCAAAAAAGCTGGTCAGGAATCAAACTGTACTGTAAAAACTAGCCTATAAAAGTGTGTACTTAAACCTGTATACAGAAAATTGGCCTTTTTACCAATGAGGTTGCTCAACTGCTAATTCCCTGGTGAGAGCTTCCTGAGAAATGACATCATCCTTATTTAAGAACCTGGAATCAATGAAGGGCATAAGACATGCCCTCAATCGTTGGAAAATTAATTCAGCACATTTAAAAAATACTTTTTCAGACAGAGAGAAACTGAACTTTGCTGCACACTGATTATGAGCTGGGAACTTTATACATTATCTTATTTGAATACTTTCAAATAAAACTGACTCTATAAAATCAATACTGGCATTTAACAATTATCTTTATAGAGATTAAATGTCAGAAAACTGGCTTAATCTAGTTAAAATAATCTCTGAGAGTCATTACCTACCTTATAGGAAGTCCAAAATTTTGGCAGTGGGGGCAGGAATGCTGGGGATTGAATCCAGGGCACTTTACCACTGACTCACCTCCCCATCCCTTTTTATTTTTTAATTGGAGACATGGTCTCCTTAAAATGCCCAGGCTGGCCTCAAACTTGTGATCCTCCTGCCTCAACCTCCCAAGTAGTTAGGATTACAGGCAGGTGCTACTGTATCTGGTGAAATCCTATTTTATATTTTATGGATGGGCTGTCTTCCCAGATGTTTTGTGCACGCAGGTATGTATGCCCCAGGGTATATACATGTGGTTTGTGCCTGCTTCTGTCTTCTCTGGGTGTTCTCTTGTGTAACTTAGCACACAGCAGGACACAGGCCGAGGCCACGCTGGAGAATGCTGTGGACACTCACATGCTATTCAGCTCCGTGGGAAACTGATCTACCTGTGCAAACTCAAAGAAAACTAGGCTCTGGCTATTTCTCTCTGCCATTCAAAGTCATCAAAACTATAGTCCAAAAATTTTTCACAGGTAACCACTGGGTCTGACCAGATGCTTCGGGAAAATGTCCTTAGCATCAGTGAGTTCATGTTCATCCTATTAAAGGATGAGATGCTTTTATTTTAGCTGCTTTCCAACTGCCCCTTTGTGTTCTGTCAACCAGGCCAAGGTTGGTCTCTGCCATCTGCATCAACACGTTAGATGTCTGTACTTGGATCTTTCTGCATACAGCAAACTCAGCATGATTAATATCCGGTGCCTCACTAAAAACAGCTGCTGCTTCAGGCCTCCCCCTCTGTAATCTCCTAATTCCTCTCCCAGGTTCTCAGGCTCTGAATGCCCACCTTACTTCCAGCTTCCTCCAAAGACAGCCTGGCATCAAGCCCTGAAGAGCTGGTATCTGTGTCTTGATTTGACCCTTCAGTTAAATTCCTGCAGCCATTGCCTACACTCAGGTGATGGCTGCAAGAATTCGCAGGAATTTGCCCCCTGCCACCCCTGTGCTGGGGATGGAACCCAGGGCCTCTCACATGTTAGGCAAGTGCATTACCCTGGGGGTACCCCCCAGGCCTGCATTACCTTTTAAATATCAAAACAAACTCTTCCTAATTATGATCAGTGCAAATAAATATGAAAAGTTAATAAGCACCAGCCATCAGCCCAGCTCTGACAGAGCCACCTTCATGTGAGGGTACAACTGTGTGTGTGTTCTTAAAGTTACAAACTCACGTTTAAACAAAACAAGATTAATATAAATATAAACATGTTGTTGTGCTGTGTTTCGAATACTATTTCATTAAAATATTTAATTTTGAGGCACATAATATTAAAGCATATATGATCATTTACTTAACGAATCCCCTATCTGTAGATGTTCAGGCTGTATTTAATATTTTGCTATTATAAATAACCTCAGGTTGAAGTTAAATCTTTGCAAATAACTAATTATTTCCCAGAGATGAATTCTTGGATGTGGAACTTCTGAGCAACAGATATGAACATTTTCAAAGGAGGCTGCTAAGTACTCCCAAACTACGCTCCAGAAAGAGGATCCCAATTTCCACTGCCACTGGGTCCCTGCTCATTCACCAACCAGGGTGCTGTCACTTTGTTTTAATCGACATTAGTTTGATTCCCAGAGTGGCATCGTTTTCCCCATTACATCTCGCTAGGAACACAGGCCAGAGCTGGCTTCCGGCCTCCTGCTGGGGTCTTCCCACTGGGATCCTATGCACTCAATTCTCAGACTCAGTCTCTGAAGGACAGCTCTGTGCCTCATCGTCACACAAGAAACCTGTTCTATAAAACACTCTCAACCAACTTCCCATCTCAGCTACATGAGAGCTTCCCTGGGGGAACTGGATGCTTGAGGCCCAAATCTGAAAATGTGTATCATACACCCAGTAGTTCCCTCCGCTGTGTGCCCTGCAGGTGCCTAATTCTTAATTCGTATGGAATCACAGCCTTGTGCTCAGCTCACGGTGGTCCCTCCACCTAAATTCTTTCACAAGCATTTCCACCTGTTCAAATCCTAGCCCTGTGCCACCATGTTTATTTCAAATGGCTCATTCCACAAAATCTCCACTGGTCCCTTCTGAGGACATGTCCCACCCCTAACAGATGTCACACCACCCCTTCTTAAACATCTATAAACTGTGTCCTCCTGTCTCACAGAGCAGTCATTCATACACTACTTTGCTCTTCCCCTGGACTGCATGTGCTGAGGGCAGAATCTCCATTAGGGATTTGTATTATCTGTGATGTCAGATAGCTATTCCACGGAGAATTGAGAGATTAACTCAGACTTGAGATACTGTTGGGATTATCACCATATTGTTCAGGTAAATTATAAGCGGGTCAGAGAAGACGCACACTGCCAATGAGCCCTACGAACAGGATGGCAAATGGCCAGCCCCTCGCTTTCACGGGGCAGAAAGCAAGTCGTGCATTGTAAGTGGTTAAGTTTACCCTACACCCCAGGATAATGACAGTTACCTCTGATCAAGCACCGACTGTGAAGACCTCTGGGCTAGGTGTTTTCCAGAGGTGAGAGCCTATTACTTCCATTTTGCAAAAGAGAAAATGAAAGATTAAAGAATCTGTCTGAAATAATTGAACCTCTAAGTGGTGGAGAAGGACTAGAACCCAGTTCTGTCTGCCTCTTGCTCACTGTGCTAAGGGCCTCCCTGTCACTGTATCCCCTTGGTCCTTCTGGAAGGGAGACAGTGGGGGAGGTGTGGTCACTATGTATACCCACTTTCTAGGCATGAGAGCATGCTGCAGATGCTGGTGCGTAATGTGGAGGTGGAATGAGAATTTGGTTCACTCTGAAGAGAACACAGTTGGTTACAGAAGAATGGGTAACCACAGCAGAGGCTGGGAGAGAAACCTGCAGGCAAGGGACAGGGATGGGTCACCCCAAAGAAAGGACTGATTAGATCTAGTGTTCTTCAGGGACAGCAAGACTCTTTTATGACATCAGGTTATGAAGGAACTCCAGTGTTTGGGCTGGTACAGGGACAGAGTCAGCTATGTAATGTAGGGACCGCTAAACCACAGAAGAAAACAGTCTGCAGCAGAAGACAGGCTCTAGGAAGGATGCGAGTGAATGCATCAACTTAGGATCATAAGAATTAAATCATAAGTAAACTCATGGTTTACACTAAATAGAAGTCAAAAAAATCTGTAAAGTGGTCAGTGGCCCAGGACTTTCTAGAGTCTCACATTCAGTCCCAAGAGGGGCTGGAGTAATCCATGAGCCCAACTTCATGTGGATGAAGTTTCTTAGAGATTGTGGGTTATGGGTCACAAAAAAATCAATGTGGGGGACAGAGGACATCACAGGAGGGTCTCCTGCAAAGGCTGCAGACGGCTGGGTGGACTGTGTGACCGTGTTGCTAACAAGTTCCCAGAAGCTGCAGGTGCTGCTGGGGCAGCCAGGACTGAGAGCAGGCAGGGACGTGCAGCCCAGGGCTCCCGGGAGGCGGGCGCTAAGAAAACATTATGTAAAAAAGGAGAAAAGGTAGAAACTCATATTTTTGCACATTATAGCAAGGTCTAGTACACATCTGTAAAAATGTATTATCCAAGTAATAGCTCTGAGCAAGAAAAAAAATAACAAACCAAAATCAATCTACCTCTAGAGCTGGAAAATGCTTTCAAATGGCCCAGTACTCTCTCAAATGATCAAATCAACCACAAAATCACCTAAATGAAAAATGCAGCCAGTGTTTAGAATCGAACCAGGAAGCCTAAGGTGGTGTTTACCTCATTTTTGTTCTTTATTTTTACTTGCTATTTCTTCCATGAATTAAAAACCTGCTTAGTACCAATTGCATTTTTCTATTTACTGCAACTTCTAGGAATCCCAGCAGAGGAGACCGTTGGAAGGGAATAAAGCACCATTTCTCCTGTGTTGGCACATTTCCATGTCCTTGCCTGAAATGGTGCCTCTGTCAATCAAGACCAACACCAAAGGGGCTGCCTGCCATCCTGGGGGCTGGGTACAGGCCTGGCGGAGTTGAATCCTGGCTGGACACAGGGAGAGCGAAAGCATTCCATGATGACACTGCCTGCGTGCCATCTCCAAAGACACAGATGGAGCTAAGGGAATGCTGGGTAGACCAAGGCACAAACCGGAAGTCAAGTTATTGTCGGTATTGCAATTCGGTCTTCCAATTCAATTTACCTTCAAACATTTTAGCATCTCGGGTAACCCTATCATTTGGGGTTTTTTAAGATCGAGGAATACAGATCTGGGGGTATGCATTGTTTCCTAACTTGTAAAGCAGAGGTTCTTCGCTAATGCCTATCTTGTGGCTTCCAAGGAAATTTAAGACATACGCAAACAACGAAAAATTACGCTTGCAGCATTCAGATCTGATAAACGCACTGTGCGCTAGTAAGCAAACAGCCTCCAGTCCTGCCAGCGACGGGCTGTGAGAGGCTGGCTTTCATCAGAACTGCAGCGTGTGCTCCCCACACAGCTGTCCTCACCGTCTCTGGACCTACAAGGAAGCTGTGGAAATAATTAGGAGCTTGCTTTTGCCAAGTGACTTACTGAAGCTGTTCCCCGGGTACTCTTTGGGCACTAAGTTGTACATTTATTCTTTCATGTCACAAGGGCATCACTCATTAAATCATGCCTGTGATTAGGCCATTAAATGGGCCCGTGGTGGAAAGAGTTTAAAAGCGGCAGCTCGTAAAGTATTTAACACTCCAGGGGCTGGGGGTGCGGCTCAGTGGTGGTAGAGCGCTTGCTGGGCATGTGCAAAGCCCTGGGCTCCAGCCATGGTACTGCAAAAGGGAAAGTGTACTTAACATTTCCATCCAGGGAATGGGCTGTTCACAGAGTTGCATTGTGAGTGGGTTTTGTTACAAGATCCTTTCTACCTGCGTGTTACCCTCCCAGACAGCTGTCCTTGGCACCCACCATGTGCCCTGCAGAATGCCACTTCCTGGGAGGCAGGGATGCTCCCTAATCTTAAGAAGCCATCCCTCTGTGCATGTACATCACATTTTGCATATCCATTCATCAGTTGATGATGCTGTCTCTCACCCTTTGGCTATTGTGCATAAAGCTACTGTGAATGTGGGTGGACTGCAATGGTCGGGCACCTAGAAGATGAAGTGGAAGAACAGACTCAGAGCAGAGGATGTAGCAGACTCCAACAATGAGGAAACTTTCTGCAGCCAGACACCAGCAGTACAGAGCATCAGAGGTGAGGGGCAGTGGGTGTGTGGAGATGGAAGGACAGGTCCTTTGGGAGAACGGGCACACCGAGAGTGTAGAGGGGTGTGCATGCTAGGAGTCCAGGCAGGAGGGACAGGTGGGGAAAGAGCTTCCCACTGCCTGCTTTGCTCTGGTTTAGTTCCTGCAGAGGGCACCAGGCTGGGAACGAAAGGACCTTGCTGGCAGGTGAAGATGCTGGTAGAATCAGTCCACACACCTCCCTGCAGTCTCCCCAGCCCTGCCTGACTTTCTTTTCCTTGACTCTGAGCGAGTTTCTGGGTTCTTGACTGCCTCCAGCAGGGCTCTGGTTTCTGAGCCAGGAACCAGCATGTGGTGGGAGACCAGGAAGCAGAGGAAGGTGCAGGTTAGATGAAGGAAAGAAAGAGCAAGAAAAGGGACAGGGGACAACAGAGGGAGGGCTGGAATGGAAGCTGCAGTTGTGGGCAGAGAGAAAAGCATCTGAGTAATCCAAGGAGTAGGAAGCAATGGGAACCAGACACAGAAGCCCTGGGGACAAGGAGCCACGGTTGACTTTCTAGGTCTAATTATGAATAACTGGACGTCAAATACAGTATCCCAAGTCAGTTAAGTCCCAGCCCTGGTGTTCAGGGCCCAACACCACTGTGAGGCAGCTCACGGCAGGAAGAATATGCTGTTTTCCAAGACTTATCTATAACATTACTGATCTAATTTTTTCCAAAAGGAACAAAATGTCCTTTGTAGGTCCATGAGCAAGACAACAAGCAGACTTGGCATTAAATCTTTAGCTGAAACTCTAATGAAGATAGTTTAAATGAACCTTTTCTCTCGATTTGATGAGTGCCGTCAGATGCTTCAATACCAGAGGCCCGTCTAGACTGTAGGTGAAGTTGACGTTATCAAAGACAATCACTCCTTCCTGGGGCCAGGTGGGTGGGGGGCGTTTCTGGTATTCCCAAGGCGCTTCTTTTTCTAGATCCGTATATTCAATCACCCGCTCCACTGAAATCATCTGAAAGAGATGTGGCATCCACTTGGGTTAGGTGCAGGGACTCGCTGATGGGTACTAAGGGGTGGTGAGGGAATGCTCATCACCCATCAAGACTGACAAGGATCCACAGTCTCGTTCCTCCCCATGGCACCTTCCTTCACTCACAGCTGCTCCCCTCAACAAAGATGGAATGAAAAGGATGTTGTAAAAAACATAGTTATGACCCCCAGTCTTTTGCTACAGGACAGCCACCTGCTAGAGATCAGTTAAATCAGATTGCCATCAAATCTCGTCCTAATAATCTTCTCCACAAGAAGAGCAAAATGGAAATATCCCATGTTTACTGTGAATCTTTTTTTTTTTTTGGAACCGGGGATTGAACTCAGTGACAGTCGGCCACTGAGCCACATCCCCAGACCTATTTTGTATTTTATTTAGAGACAGGGTCTCACTGAGTTGCTTAGGGCCTTGCAAAGTTGCTGAGGCTAGCTTTGAACTCGAGATCCTCCTGCCTCAGCCTCCCGAGTTGCTGGGATTACAGGCGTGAGCCACCACACCTGGCCTACTGTGTATCTTTTTAGGAGAAGGTATAAGTGTGTAGAAAAGGAAGTCACATACATGTGGACTAAGCCCTCTCAAACAACCACACCCTGCCTACCAGGAAGGAACACCAGCAGCCCAAGGCCTCCTGCCTTCTGCTCATCACCTAAGAGAATAAATGCTAGGACTGGTGGTGGGTTGGGAGAGCGGGGAGACCTATTAATTAAACAAACAACCTCAAAATACCAAATTTTTCTTTTACCGAGAATGAGAAATCACCCATTAAGAAACAAAAATAAACAGGCCTCTGAGAAATTAGCTTATATCCTCTCTAGGATTTCAGAACTTCCCTCCTACAGAGACATTTATTACATTTGAGGACAGCTTGTGATGAATATAAAACCTGCTGACATAGCATACATGAGACTGAGAAAAAGATGTATATATTTTATTTTACATTAACTTTAAACAGATGGAGGATCTTAAAAAACTCTGTTAGCTCCAATGTAAAAATAACAGTTTTAATATTTTACATAAGAATTGCTTTTATGCCATTTAATGGCAAGGAGACTTGAAAAGACCGAGAACGTTAGATAAACGTTACCATATTCTCCACTTCGGCGCTTTGTCTAACAGACCACTGGAACATCCCCATGAGCGTGAGGGCGTAGGACAAGGCCAGACCGACCTGCCCAGCATCCAAAGCTACATGAGAGGAAGGAGGGAATAACGTCAGTCTCATCCATAACCACGCCTGGCTCCTTGTGCCACTTTCAAGAGAACCTAGCAAGTAGCAAGAAAGGATAGTAACCGTGATGCTTCTACTAGCTGTTGGTTGAAATCGTATTACAGATTTAAAAACCCACTAGGAATTTAGAAAGATTATTAGATGAGTTTATTAATCCCAATAGGATCAATATACACTTGAAAAGCAACATGACATGCATGAGGAACAGTGTCATTACTCGGATACTCATCACTGTGGTTTCAAAGCCTGTTACATCATATCAGTCTCTACATCCAATAGGACCACAGCTGGGGACACTTTTTTTTAAAAAGTAAACTACTGCTCTCCTGGTTCTATAATTAAACACTGAGACTCAGAGATGTAACTATGGGAGAGCAGGGATGGTGAATTCATACCAGACACACCTGCTCGTCTGGTACCTATTGGCAGAGATGACGATGCTCTTTGCAGCTGAGAATCTTCATCAATGCAGTGCATAGGCAACACACCAACAGTCCAAAAGCAAGACCTGCAGCCCTAAGCTGGACAAAATGCTGCACAGCAAACTTGCATCTCTCCTCGCAACTACAGACAGGCCTGGGAACTGCAGAATGCCATTTGCGCAGACCTCAACCCATTCAAAGAAAGATAAAAGGGACCCGGCAAGACCCAGGGACTCGTCTAAATGGGTCACACAGCAGAATCGTAACCATCCTGACATGCTGTAAAGCTTTACTACACTTCATTAGAACCAACAGAATATGGCATCGGACAAGGTGGCAAGAGTTTCATTTAATAACTGTAAACACAGCTATAAATTGTAATCATACCATAAATAGTTATTCACATCTGCACTTACTTTTTGCCAGAATCAGGGACCCGAAGGCAACAACGATGACAAAGATGGCACAGATGGCGTCCAGGCGCACGGCGAACCACCGCGAGGTCGTCAGAAACAAGAACCAAGCCTCTGGATGCGAGAACCATAACAAGCAAGAGGGACAAGTACAAAGCCCACGTCAGCCACGTGAATGTGAGGGCCACAAAGACGCGTGAGCAAGGTGGGTCCACACGGATGCTCCTCACGGAGGAGCCTGAGGATTCGAGACAGCTGGACGACACCAGGCAATGAGCGGGGTGCACACGCAACAGCAAGAGGTGTGCGGGAAGATGCACCAACACTACAACCCAGAGTGACGAACAGTGCTGTCACCATAAAGCACATGCCAAAAGGGTTTCGGGCGCACATCTCGCGATGCTGGGCTGAAATATGAAGTTCGCCAGCTCAGGGGGTCAGTGGTCTCTGGTTCTCCAGAGTGCAGCTCTCAATTTGTTTCCGGCACCTTCCACACTTAGCAGAGGGCCCTGCACATGGCACATTGCTTAGGGGCTGTCTCTAAATGACTAGTTTGCTAAAGGACCTGCATGTGGGTTTTTAAAAATTATTTTTATATACATTTTTAGTTACTGATGGACCTTTTTTTGATTCATTTATTTATATGGGGTGCTGAGAATCGAACCCAGTGCCTCACACATGGTAAGCAGGTGCTTCACCACTGAGCCACACCCCAGTCCATGCATGTGGTTTTTGATGTGCCACTTAATCACCAAAATACAATCAAGAATGGAAAGATGGGCCAGAACTTTTAAGGATTTACAGGAAATTCTGAAGTTTCTAAATGGACAAAAAATTCACTGATACAAGGAATAGTATGGATCAAGTGGGTGGCAGATCTGATAATCAGGAGATAGATTTTTTCAATCACTTCTGCTGCCCTGTGGACTGAGAAGTGCTCCTCACGTGATCCTGTGAATGTTTTATTGGAACACAGCTATGACCACTTGCTGATGAGCTGTCCGCTTGCTTTCCGGCTGCAGCAGCAAAGGTGGGCAACTGCATTAGGGACAATATGGAACCCAGACCTCAAGCAATTACTAGATGGCATTTTGCAAAAATGTTTGCTGACTCCTGCCCCAAAGGGACAGAGACCAAGGGCCCAGAGATAGAGTACCATGCAAGCCAGCAGAGGGAAAGCAGGGACACACAGAGGGATTTTGAGAGGGGCCAAAGTCTAGAGGCAAAAGGAGGCTATGCCCAGGTACAGGCAGAGGTGCTGGCCAACAAACCTGAGAAAGCAGTGGGTCCCAGCCCTTGAAACCAATTTCAGAAATGTACAGACCTGAATGCAAGTCCTGGTGAGCATCGAACAGCTCCTGACACCTCTCTTCAGCTCTGTATGCCCGGATGGTCCAGAGCCCCTGAAGGGAAGATGACAAGTGGGAAAATACTGGGCTCCGGGCTGCAGAAACAGAGAGACACAAAACAGAGAGCTCAGCAAGATGGGATGCAAGCAAACCAGAAGCCTTCGCTGCTCTGTGGTCATGTGGCCACCAAGCAGCATAGCCAGGGCTTTGAGTCTCCAGAAGAAATCCCTGAAGAGGACCCTACCCATTTATCCTCAAAGCCCTGGTCAAACCATGCCTCACTGTATGGGTGGGAAATGAAGGTCTCTGCTTGACCCAACTTTGGCCAAATTCAAATCTAGTTGTTTTTACTTTGCAAACCCATACTTCAAGGTCCTTTCTTCCACATTCTTCCCAGATATCTCTTTGATCACAAATTATTTTTTCACTCATTTTTGAGCCCATGAGCATTTTAAGTAATTGGTACAGCACCCATTTTACTAAATTATAAGGGCTTTTCCTGCCTAAGATTTTAAAGGGTCAGGATATAGCCACTGTAGCTCACTAACTAGAATGGCACTTGGCACCTGACAAGTGCCCAACAATAAGCTGAACAGAGTGGCACCGCCCTGCACACTGAGGAATCTTCCTCTGCCCACTGGAGTGAGATGAGTCCTTTATGGTCACCATGCACCTGTGTGCCACACTGCACTTGCCAACAGGGCCTGCCCAGTCGAGTCATTTTTGACTGGCCTTGACTTCAGTTCTAGGAGCCTGAAGGATACAAACTCATCCTGGTGTGTAAAGGTCAGTGTGACCTGGGCCACTGCCCGTGCCTTTTTGGAAACTGTCTGTAGTCCAGTGGCTTCATCATCCTAACAGAATTTTAAAAGGGCAAATTCTCCTTTGTTTTGCTTTGGGGCATAATGTACATGACTGGCCGTGTGTTTTGAGCTCACTGTCTCATGACCACCAGGGCCCAGTCTTGTTCACAGGGGGATGGATGTGTGGGTTGCCCGTCACCAGGCAGAGAAGGTTCCCTGACAGTTGTCACTCTGTATTGTGAATGAGGCTGAACTGGGGCAGGAGTGCATCAGGAACACATGACCCTGCTAACTGCCTCTGCCATCATCTGGGATGATGGAAAATACTGATGGGGGGAAAATACTGATGAATCACTGTCACCTGTCCATCACCTGCAGAAGATCTGCTGATAAAACATGGAGCATTTGGGAGAAGTGAAGGTCATTTCATTTTACATGAGGCTGCATACAGTTAATAAAATTACTAGGGGGAGAAAAATCAAGAGAAAAACTCTGTGGGGCATCCAATTGCCTGTGTAACTGCAGTTCAAGATGGATGTGCTAACGGATACTGCACACGCTCAGGGGTCCTGGGGCACCCACGTGCCAAGGCAAGGAACGAGCCAGGAGTCACTGTCCACAATTGCATGAACAAGGAAGTCCAGATTGGCGAGTAAGAGCCACTATGGTCGGTGGTGGCACAGCCTGGGCCACGGGGTCTGTGGACCATCTGCTCCTCCCTGGGGCTTTCCTGACAAGGATATCTGACTGGGAACACTAAACATTAGGAGTCCTCTTCTGAGATACTGCTTTCAGAAAGAAAACCTTCCCTGAACACAGATTTACCAACCAAAACAGGATCTAATGTTTCCCCTCGCACGTAACTCAAGCAGAGCACTGGGTGAATGTGGTGGCTCCCATTGTCCAGCTACCTGTTTGTGGACTCACTCTGGTATCCACGCTGTTCTCTCTCCTGGATATACTGAGCAATTAATTGCTAATCATTATAGCTTCCTTTAACTTGTACTTTTAAGATGGTGATGTGAACATAAGAAGACTGAGCTCATGCTCCAAATAAGTAAGGCTGGGAGCCCTGCATGGTCTTTCTGCAGACATCGAGATGTCCCAGCCTGCCCCCAGAGCTCAGTCACCCTGCAGACAGGGTGCTCCCAGGGAAGACCAACCCAGGAAGGTTCTAGGCCTCCCATTACCCTACCGAGAGCATGGTAAGGGTCTGCCTCCAGAGAGCCCAAGGACTCACTCAACTGAGCTCTCCTTTCTAGAGCAAGGCAGTGTCTTAACCCTGTTCCATCACAGGCACGCAGCTGAGGCAGACATTGTGGCCACCCAGGCAGGTCCTTGCAGGAATTCTTCAGCCTGGTCATTCTCAACTGCTTCCCTTACCAGATCCAAGTCACCACTGGTTCTCTCTGGCTGGGTTTGAGAGCAAGGTTGACTTTGGAAACTGGGTGTCATCCCAGCCTTGAACACCAGGAAACCCAAGGCCAATGTAGTACTTCACCTCACCCCAAGAGTTACTGAGGTCCAGCAGGAATTTATACCTTTGAAAGATAATCCTCTTTCTTCCACACCCCACTCAGGGCTGTGGGGGATGCCAGTGGGGTGAACTGAAGGACTGCAAAGCAGTTAACTGAGAGCACACCGTAAAGGACTGCAGAGCTTCTCAGGGAAAGAGCAGGGCAGAGCAATGCAGGCCAAGATCCTGGTCTCCCAGTGTTGCTGTGGGGTATCATTAATGCTAGGGAGGCCTTCTGGTCATTACTGTGGCTTTAATTCCCTGTGTGCAAGGTTCCAGGGCCTCTGGTTTGGCCAGCAGGCACTTTCTAAGCACTGTCTTGGGCAATCCTTAGAAGAACCCTACAGCACAGGTGTTTTTATTGTCTTGATGGAAGGAAAAACAGACTTGAGATGCATTAAGGCCCAAGATGAAATAAATTAACCAGAGCAATAGAGTTGGAGTCAGACTGAACCCTGCCTTATTGCCAAGGCTGTGTGTTTGATTTGAGCTGCAGTATCCTGAAGGGAGAATAGCTGGAGTTCAAGATTCTCAAGTATGACTAGGTGCATATTTCTGTAGGCTCTGTAGCCCATAGTTAGAAAACTCCTAAATCTTACTTAGCTAATATTCAATAGGCTTCCTCATTACTGTGCCTATTATTAAGCACCTTGAGTTGAACAATATTGCTGGTAATGTGGCACGGGAATTCTTTAAACAGCAGACTCGCTATGTTCTGAACACACGTGGCTTAAGCATTAACACTCAGGTAGCCAATGCCCACGGCAGACATTGCTAATGGATCACAGCATCCTCACGGACAGGCACTTGATATGGTGTCAAAATCCAGGCACTATCAAATGATCAGTTGGGTAGGGAAACACAATCACATGTCCTCCTGGTTTTATGCCCTTCTCCACAACT
Source organism: Glaucomys volans (assembly GCA_020662805.1). Lineage (NCBI taxonomy): Eukaryota > Metazoa > Chordata > Mammalia > Rodentia > Sciuridae > Glaucomys > Glaucomys volans. The sequence continues at coordinate 32,810 of JAJEJO010051721.1, forward strand.
GACTGCTGCTACGTTCACTTTTTTTAAAACTAAACCATTGTGTTCCAGAGGCAGCTAGGCAATGATTTGAAAATAAACCTCGAGGCTCTAGATGTGCTCCAAGAATAAGAATGAAGTAGGCTTTGCCTCATTCATTTGGTTATCTGGGGGTAAAAGGAAACATCCATATTTAGCTTGTTGCAGTCAATTAGGGTACAGGGAAACCCCAAAATGTCCTGCAGGGTCATGACAAAGTGTGAGAATCTCCAAAATAAAAATTGTTTCCAAGTTTCTGGTAGGTGTGGCCTGGAGAGAAAATCCTACAGGCTTCTTACAAAAGCCTTACTCTCTCCCCATTTCCACCCAAGTGGGAAGTGACTCGAACTTGAGTGCTCAAGGGTTCCTTCTGGAACGAACAATCCTTCCTTGAATATATAACAAAGCTTCTTTGCAACAGGATGGTGAGTAACTCCATTTCATGAGCAGCCTCAACTCATAAAATGTCAAAAGCCTTGTTTCTGCAAAATAGACCGACTGGGGCCAAAGAAATACACGAAGGAGGGTCTCCCAGCAATGCCAATTCCTAATGCCCTGCAGCAAGTGATGAGAGCAGAGCCCTGCACACATGCACAGGGGGACTGCAGCACTCTGCTTCCTGCTCAATTCTCAGCAACAGAACCTCAAAGCAGTTTAGCTGGTTCCCCTGACGCCTGAGAATTTTTTCTATAGCTTTTATGAATAGTTCCCTGTGGGGCTTTATGCAGTGACGGTAAATGCCCCAAGAGTTTACTGTTAAAAAAGAGATGCACACAGATGCCACCAAAAAATCAAACAACCCATTCTCCATTTTCATAATAAATGGATACTTTTTCCATTGGGAATCACAGGACTTATCCACATTGGAGCTGACTTGGTCTTCAATTGCAATAACTATCCATCACAGAGGTTTTCTGACACAATACCTTCCTCTTTAATTTTTTGGCTAGCATCCTTGTACTTTAAAAAATAGATAACAATTCTATTACCCTTACAGCTTTAAATTTTACTAAGAATGGAATACTTTAGTTGGTGTATTCATAATGAGATGAGCTTGGGATTATTTCATCCTCTGTAATTACCTGCAGAATAAAGTGATTAATCATAAAATGGTTTCCTCTGTTATCCGAAAACTAGGAAGTGGAAGAGAGCAATAGACTAAATGCATTCTAAACTGATTCCCCTCCTTGTGGTCTCCCAAGGGAATTATTTTCAGCATCCACATATTACCAGCCTAAGGGGGGAAATCTCAGCATGGCATTACACCAAGTACCACTGATAATATGGAGCACAACTGGAAATTACAATGCTTATATTTTCACCACATTTAACAACTGCAACTTATTTCCAGTAAGTAAAAATTTTATTTTTCAAATATATTACTGCTGACATATGGGTAGAGTTCTGACACTTCCTCCTTTCCTTTCTCTAATATTTTCCTTCCCTTGTCACTTCCAGTATCTTCAAAAAAAATTCCCCAATTATTTTCCTTCTAAATTAGTTCCAGAACACGATGAAATATTTTATTTATTAGAAAAATGCTTCTGGACTGCCTGCTCAGTGCACCTGAGGAAGCACATGGTGGACAAGGGTGTTAGGACCAGGTCCTGGTCATCGGGAATATTCGAGAGCACTTTTCCACATCCATCCTTCATTCCTTTAGCCAGTTAAATTGTAAAATTGCACCCAGCAGGCCACCAGTTCCACTTGCCCTAAGGGCCAAACTGACTCATGCTGACCATGACACTGTGTTCAATTACCTGATGTTAACGAAGTGAGAAATTCTGGAAGATGGAGTATGCAGAATTTCAGAGGTCTCCTTAATCACAGCGTAAATGGAAGCTCAGGAGCACTGCCATACCCACCTGAGACCCTCGGGACTCACTTGTAGATTCCAGGCGTTTGACATCCCTTGAAGTTTCCAAGAAGTATCGTCGGAGAACCAAGAAAATGATGACGAGGGGAACCAGGGGAATTGTGATCCAAGGTATCACCGCCATGGCCACAGACACCACACTGATCACCAACAGCAGCGTCTGCAACAGCAGAGACAGGACCCCCTTACTCAGAAGGCTTCGCGACCGCAGGCTAATGGATGGTCTGGCGAGGATTCCAATCCTTTCCTTGAAAAGACTTGTTGGAAGAGGAAAAGTTTTCCCATCCCAGGAAATAAGGTATAAGTGGCAGAGATGACACCCATCATGTGCCTCCTGGGCTCCCAGCACCATGGAAAGAAGGTCCTACGCATCCATTTTGGTATAGCCAACATCCCTGAGAAAAGGCATTATTTTCCCTATTTAATGATTAGAAAGCTGGGAGACAGAGAAAGGTTGCAACCCAAACTGCCACAAATCAAGTAGATGTTGCTGGGAAATTGGCAAGCCACTGTCACAGATGAGGATTCCAGGGACCTCAGCTCTGCATGGGTCAAGAAGTGGCTAGTGCTGGGCACAGTGGTGCACGCCTATAATCCCAGCAGCTCAGGAGACTGAGGCAGGAGGATCACAAGTTCAAAGCCAGCCTCAGCAAAAGCGAGGCACTAAGCAACCCAGTGAGACCCTGTCTCTAAATAAAATACAAAAAAAAAAAGTGGCTAGGGGCAAATTCAGGGCTTAGAAAAGGAGGAAACTAATTTCAATCTATCTGTTTGACAGTGGGGAGTCCTCCCTCTTGATTTTCTGCCCCCACTAATAGTCACTGAGTATCAACTGTGTATATGGCCGTTTGTTAAACCCGTCACATGAATCAACTACTTTGATCCCCTCAGTGCCCCTAGGAAGTAGCAGTATCACCTCAAACGGAGACACTGAGGCACAAGGAGAAGAAAAGGAACTTGATCAAATTACACCACATCAGTCACAAAACTGGGGGCTCACACCATTACCCACCACGTGTGCCTTCAGTATACCGCCAACTTTTTATTGTTGAGGAAAACGTTTTTACGTGGACCTCATCATTTCTCTTTAATTTTTCCTCTAGACACCCTTACTTGAGGATTCCACAGTTTGTCCACGGGCCCAGCAAAGAACAGACAAGAGAAATGTGACAGATATTTTTAACACTCTTAGAAATCTAGGGAAGAGTTTTAATAGTAAGTTAACAATCTCCACTGTCTAGAAAGGTTTTTGGGTTTTTTTTTTTAATCTTATCTTCTAGATATGAATTCACTCTTCCACCATTAGGATATGCATTTGAAAAGTCTATTTCAAAAGGCAAATGATGATTTCAAGAGCAGATGCCACTTATCAGGCATCTATGGGGAGCAGGGCTCTGTGCTAAGTCAGTGAACATTCACTTAATCATCAAGTCCCCCTGTGAGCCGACTTTATTTAGGGAAACTATCTTGTCTAAAAAAGACAGCAAGCAGAAAGAAACCCAAGTCAGTGGGTGATGCTGATTTAAGTATTCAACTTTATCAAGACAAGACTGAAATTGTGGCCTGTGGCTCTGGGTAATGGGAATGCAATTGGATACTCAGTGTCCACCCCCAAGGGAAGCACACTCTCGCTCCCTGGCCAGGACAGAAAGACCCTGGCCCCAGGCTCTGAAGTCACAATCTTACACAAAACCACCTCACTGGGCAGAAGGACTGAGTGCTGTGGAAATACAGGGAGGAACCCGTGTGAGAGTTCTGAGAGATCAGAGGCTGGCTTCACACGCCATCACGGCAGCACGCGTGTGCAGGTGGCTGTCGCAGGGTGCCTGCCCGGGAAACCCAGAGTTCTGCAGACTTGGCACCAGCACCTGCACGCCTTCCTCACTGGGTGGGTCCCCGAGGACAGGGTGAGTGGGTGACACACCGCAGACCCCTGTTAGTGTGCAGAGCTCCTCCAAGCCAGTTTTCTGGGAAGATCCTGACAACCATATTGTAATGAGAAAAGGACTGTCACTGTCATTTGTGTAATAAGAAAAGTGGTGCCCAAGAGGTTCCGTGCTTGGCTGACATGTTCCCATGAAGTCACGGTGTCGTGGAGAAGGCCAGGAGCAGTTGGTACTCAGAGAGCCCAAGGCCTCAGCTGCCTGCAGGACCCAAAGCAGGGAAGAGCTAAGCCCACAGAGCTGGAGGAAAGAGGAGCCCTCCAGAGCCAGGATCTCATGGCAGGAGCCCCTGGGAGTCAAGGTGGGTACAACGTACGTGCCTCCCTGTCTCTACTGCAACAGGAGCACCCACACCAGGGGGAAGCAGAGGGGGGTTCCAAGGGAACAAATTCCAAATGGCAGGTGTTCTGCTCAGTAGTTAAGAGGTTTTTTGGCATGCTCACAGAAGGACACTTTAGCCCTTTCCAGGTCTTGTCTTAGGTAAAGCCATTAGGTTCACCATGATTAGTTGCCAAGGGAAAGAAAAATCACCCAGGTCAATTGTGAAAAAATACACAACTACAATTTGTTAAGCAGACTTACATCATTTAATTGGGTGATACTTGTCAGTTTAGCTCTCCCTAGGATGAAGAACTTCCACAGCTAACCTTGCTTGCCACAGGAAGCAGCTATATTTGAGCCAAAGGGCTCTGTACTCTTTTCCTAATGACCATTAAAGACAAGTAAACTGCCCTCAGAAGCTCCCAAGTTAGTTTAGGTCTTTCATATCTTATGAGCCCAAATTGTAAGCAATTCACCAAGGCTTTCTGGTAAATTCCATTTCCACTTGTAGGTCTTCCTACAGCCAGCCTCCCGTGAGGGGAAAGTCACACTCTCTTCCCTTCTTTTTCACACACACACCCACATTCTACACACACATATCACAATATATGTCATATATCTACATCCCAAGTGTATATAAAACATATTATAGAACATATGTAGAATATACAGGCATATATTTCTTTGTATGTACATAGATAAATTTTTTACTGTAAGCTTTCTCAAACTTTGTGAAAGTTGGGACAGGACGAAAACACCTGGGCAAAAAGCTAACACTCTGAAAGGGGAAAAAAATTCCAATATGTGATAAACATTCCTCCCATGAAATCAATCTCATCTCTTCCTTCCAGATTCCCAGGAGCTGAACCCAAGGGACACACCCAGCCTGCTGCCATGCCAAGGCCATAGACCAATGACGTGCATACAGTCTGGAGAAGGGACTGACCCAAGCCTGGACACCCAGAGAGCTGAGGGGAGTTGTAGTTTTGACACACATGTCATGTTTGGGTGTAATAGCTGGGAATTCTATCCAAATTTTATAATTCTGCATGGACAAATACAAACAGGTCTTGGATAAAAACTTTCTCTTGAATTGAGATTTCATAACTTGCAGTAGGTATGTAGTTTTCAGAGAATGACAACTTAGACCCCAGGGGGAAATTCCTTAAGTCTCATATTGAGTGCAAGGACAGGTTTGGGGCCAATTCTCTTCAATATAAAACAGGAAGGGCAAGACTTCCCATTTCTGAATAGAGTAAAAACCAGGCTATACTAACAAACCCAAAGACTGGTGGCGGGAATTCAGGGAGACAAGTATCAGCAGTTCTTGCCTCATAAAGCAGAAGCTCGGCTTCCCTTATCATTACCCCTCAGTGGGCTGCTTTTGCAGCCAAGAGCCAGAAGAGAAGGAACAGTGCAATCAAAGATCTATGGTTGCCGGGCGTGGTGGCGCACACATGTAATCCCAGCAGCTCGGGAGGCTGAGGTAGGAGGATCGCAAGTTCAAAGCCAGCCTCAGCCATTTAGCAAGGCATTAAGCAACTCAGTGAGACCCTGTCTCTAAATAAAATACAAAACAGGGCTGGGGATGTGGCTCAGTAGTGGAGTGCCCCTAGGTTCAATCCCCAGTATCAAAAAAGAAAAAAAGATCTACGGTCCAAGGATTTTGAGGAATATCATGAAGTTGGAGAGAGCAAGGTAACCCATTCTGACCACTGAACAGCTTGGTCTCCATCCACCCCTGCCCGCCCCCCAACCCCCCGGCCCCAGAACACAAGGAAGCAAGCACTTTGTTTCCTAGATGTCACCTGTACCAAAATGACTGTGGCTTTCCCTGACCGTGTTTAAGGTCTCTCTTGCTTAAATGTGCACTTTTGACTGCTGTCCTTGCCATACCCTTTTTTCCTCAGAATTCCCAAGATCGATAACGGAGGGAAATGGAGCTAACTCAACACTTTTTAATAAGCAATTTTTATTCTATAACCTTTTTTTCTGTTTCAAGCCCGGCTTCTTCTCAGCGAAGAGTTACTGCTCTGAAATTGCTGAGCCTTTATAAGATACTAAGAAAAAAGGTATCTATGGTACCACCCCAAATACCTACTGAGCAGATTTGGTATTTTTTGTTAAAAATTATTATTATTGATATTGTTGTTTTTATTTTATTTTTGGTGGGGGGAGTCAGGGTCTTGCTAAATTTCTGAGGCTGGACTCAAACTTGCTATCCTCCTACCTCAGGCTCCTAAGTTGCTGGGATGACCGGCTTGTGCCACCATGCCCAGAATTTAAAAAAGATGAATTTGGTATTTCAGTTCCAATGCATCATGAACTGCTGTATCAGCATCAAGGGAAACACAAGTTAGATATTGTACATTAGTGATTCCCAAGAAATTAAGCTGTGTGCATTCCAGGTCAGCTTCCTTGGTGCAAGCAAGCATCCTGACTTGGGTGTCAGGGTGTCAAAGGTGAAGGATCTTATTTCCCACACATGGAAAGGATGTCCAGGGCACTTCACCCTCAGAAAGGATCTGCTCTGTGAGCAGCTGTTTCCAACAAACCACACTTACATCTAAATGCAATGTTAACAAGGCGTGTAAAAGCAATAAAGGAAAAAAAACGATGCTTATGAAAAATGTTAATTGTGGTGTTTAAAACACTGCCCCCAACCAGGAAAATGTTACTTTATTGCTAGTAAATAGGGCAGATGTCCCCAGAATATTGAAGAAATTACACAAATTTCTATATTTAGTTGACAACCAAAGAAAAGTACAATTGCCTTGCCCTCCCAAATACCAAGAAAGAAAAAAAAAAAATAGATAACACTTCATGAGGCTTGCCTTCTATGCAACCTCTTAAGTATTTCACCTGCATTATCTAACTTCATTCTCATATCAGATCTAAGGAGTGGGGCTTATCACTGCCATTTACAAAGGAGAAAACAGGCTCAGAGGGTTAAGTCAGAGGGTTAAGTCAGATAAGTCTTAATCTCTCTGATTAAGAGAACCAAGTCGGTTCTCTTAATCTCTGCATGATAGTGTATTCCATATACATATAAGATTCAAATTTGAAAAAATACCTGAATATATTCCTCTTTTACATACTGTCCCTTTCTATGCATTTAAGAATTTTGTCGGGTTTCTTGTGGTTTTATCTGGCCTCTCTCGTGAGAACAGACTAAATTCTCAGCTAATTAGGTAATGAGCTTACAAGCACTGAAAAGATCTTAAATTGTTTGCTAGTAGAACACAATGAGACATGTTGATATTAGAAATATTGTTTCAAGCTAAAAAAAAAAAGAAAGTTTCATAAGAAAGATGAATTTTTAAGCCTCAAAAGCAAAATGATTTAAGAAAAGGGGGAGGAACCAAATTTAATTTTAATAAAGATACAAAATCTAAGAATACAAAATGAGAGTTGGCTATTTTGCATACTCAACATCTGTACTTGAATGGTGGTAAAATATAAATTTTTCCCATGAAGAGATTCTAGAATTAATATCATATTATAATATTACAGGTTTCAATGTATTTTCACAACTTTAATTACAAGTACTTGTTTGCCTGTTTGGCATTTGTCTACCAAACAGCTTACAGCACTATCTATAGGTAGATACCTAGCACACCTAGGTATCTACCTACAATTTACTTTACACTTAATTCCATGGGATTCTGTTCCTGCAAGTGTATGTGAAGCTTGTGCCAAATAACTTGTTTCCTATAAACAGCAGTAAAAATACATTCTTCTTATTTTATGTAAATGACATGCCATCCATCCTTCTGCCTTACTCACTCCTTATTTGAACTCTGCTTCATACCTGTTATTAGGCACAAAGTAAAAACACGTATTTACTTCATAAGGCCACTTAATCAGTAGACAGTACTCCTATTACTTGTTTACAGTATTAAAAAATAAGATCAGGATCATCAAGATTGCTAACACCTCAGTGGAACTGGAAAGCTTTTAATTCTACTGTCAGTCATCCTCCAGAATTCCGTTCCAAATTCTGATAAGTGCAAATCATCCAGATTGCCTCAAACTATTATTGATTTTGCAGAAGATATGACTTAAGTGCAATAAACAAAGCAGGATTCACTTCTTGGCAAGAAAGCATGGCAAGATTTTCCCCTGATTTAGAAAGAAAAAAAAAAAAAAACACCCTGATGCCTAGTTTTTAATCAGTAAGCTGTTTACTCATATGGGTGTAAAAGAGATTCTTCTATCTATTCTGAAAACATATGAGATAAAAAATTACCTCCAAATGAAATGACTATCAAAACATAATTGTGTGTCTCTGGCTAACACAGGACTCTTGTGGAAGCACAAAAATTCGGAGCAGGCTGTACAAATCTCCGAAAGTATTAAGAAATAAAAATGTAAGTCCTATCAAATTATACACTACCCTGCAATTACAGGATGAGTCCAAGCAAAGGGGAAAATATGGAAGGCCTTTAAGGTAAGCTCCTAAGCCTTAACACTGGCAGCGTCAGCACGAAATCCGCAGGTGTGACTTGTGTACTAGTGTGGCACCCTGCATCCCTCCAGCAGTTCAGAGATGAACCCTGGTTCCAAGGTCTATTGTTATAGGATCTGCCTTGGAAGGTCTCTCCTCTATCACCAGGTCCTTTTTTTTTTTTTTTTTTTGCAGTGCTGGGGATTGAACCCAGGGCCTTGTGACAGCAAGCACTCTATCAATTGAGCTCTACCCCAGCCCTCACCTGGTTCTTTTACCTCAGCCAACTCAGTTACCTCTGTTAAGTCTGAATTTTATGGGATGTTGGCATGACTGAGTCATATGAGATCTACACACATGTTCTCTAAGATTAAGCTTCTCTAGACTTGAATACAGCAATCACCCCTTTATCCTTCATTTGGTTGGTGATCTTCCCATATCCAGAGTAGCTTGGGAATCTGTGTCATCCTTCAGTCAGGTCTATGTCCTGCGTCAAAGCCAGCTGCATTGAAGAGCAAATGGCTGGTGGGCTACACTCTGTCAGATGGCAAGAGGAGGCACAAGGGAATATGGCACTCATTCCCGCCTTTGGTTTAGCACATCTGATCAAAGTCTTCCTTTCTACCTTCCTTCAGTGTTAATAATGCTTACTACAAATTCCAAGGAAGGAGCCTGAAGACAGACTACTTTTAAAAGGCACACATTAAGGGCCTGGGAGTGTGGCTCAGTGGCAGAGTGCTTGCCTCGTGTGCATGAGGCCTTGGGTTCAATACCCAGCACTACAAAAGGGGGAAAAATATACACACCTTAAAAACAAAGATACCTAGAGATGAAAACACTAATCAAAAGAAAGGTGGATTATCTGTCAATACCAGAGTAAACAGAAAAATTTTAGCTCAGCAAGGACAATCATAAGAAAAAAGATCAAATTACTCAGAAGATACACACAAATCAATTTATATGAATCTAAAAATATAACTCCAAAATGCATAAAGCAAAATCTGACAGTATCCAGAAGAAACACATTCAGTCATGGTGGGAAATTTTGGCCCACTTATCTCAGTAACTAATAGAACAAGGATATGTAAGTCAGTAGACCCAGAAGATGTGAAAATACGACAAACTAAAGACCATTATCTACATTCTTTTTAAGTGCATTTGTGCGATGCCACAGAGCAAATATCAACAACCTTTAAGGGACAGAAATTATACAGAATATATTTGACCTAAGTGGATTTAAAAAGAACTCAATAACAAGATAATCAGAAAACCATTATCTGTTTGTAAATTCAGCAGTACACTTCTACTAACACCCAGTTAAAGGAAATTAAAATTAGAAAGAATTTTGAAAAAATAAAATGAAGATCTAATAATATTAAAAGTTGAAGTCTGTAACCAATGCTGTATTTAGAGGTAAATCTATAGCTTTAAAATAAATCTTTTAAAAACAGAAAAGCTAGCCAAGTATGATGGTGCATACCTTTAATCCCACCTACATGGAAGGCTGAGGCAGGAAGATCACAAGTTCAAGGACAGCCTCAGCAACTTAGCAAGGCCATAAGGACTAAGTGAGACCCTGTCTCAAAATAAAATATAAAAAGGGCTGGGGATGTGGCTCAGTGGTTAAGAACCCCTGAGTTCAATCCCTGGTAATAACAACAAAAAAAAGTTCAAGGTCAGCCTCAGCAACTTAGTGAGACCTTATCTAAAAACAACAACAACTAACACAGAAAGGTTAAAAGTCAGGAGTCTAAAAATCTACTTTAAAAGAATAAAACAGCATATTCAAGTATAAGAAGAATGGAAATTAGAAAAAAGTAGATATTAATGAAATAGAAGAAAAAAAAATTTTTTTCTCCAAGGAGAAAAAAAAAATCAGTGAACTGAAAGGTGGGTTCTTTGAAAGCAATAATGAAATAAATAAGCTGCCACACCAAAACTGAGCAGGGGGTAAAAAAGTGTGTGGTGGAGGGCCGGGGGGGTTACCATGATCAGCATTAGAGGATGGTAACACAAGGGGAGTCCCCACATGGAAAGAGAATAAACACTGTGCCCATCTATTTAACATTTTGATACAAAGGGGAAATTTCTCGAAAATTTAAAATTCATTTAAATAATGAAGAGTGACATGAGAAGGAACAGAAATCTGAATAATACTATGTCAACTTAAAGTTGGAAAGAAATTAGGAGCATAATCAAAATACCCACTAAGGGGGCTGGGGTTGTAGCTCAGTGGTAGAGCGCTTGCCTCACATGCATGAGGCACTGGGTTCAATCCTCAGCACCACATAGATAAACAAAATAAAGGTATTGTGTCCATCTACTACTAAAACCAAAACTTTAAAAAAAAAATAACCACTAAGAACATTCCTGGCCTGTATGCTTTCACTGGTAAATTCTATGAAACAATTAGGGAAGACAAAAATGCCAATCTCATAGACCCTTCATTCCCTTTCAGAAAATAGAGGATGAAGTACCACTCAGGTGTCCACCAGAAAAACAGAACCAGTGCAAGATAAATATCAAGAGACTGATCGCAAGAAATCATCTACTTGATTTTGAGGGCAGGCAGGGCAGGTCCAGAATCCACACAGCAGCTGTTACTGCAAGAGGTGAGGCTGCAATGTCGTCTTCTTTAGGGAATCCTTAGCAACTGGGTCTTTTCACTGCCTGAATCAGCACCTGGCATAATGTTCCTCACTGGAAATCACCTGAATATGAACTTCAATCATCTTTACAAAATACCCTCTCAGCAACACCCAGTTACCACCTGACTGAATAACTGGGAAGTGTAGCCTAGCCCAGGGGACACAGGAAACTGACCATCACAAAGAAAAAAACCTTGTCAATTCTTTTCATGAAGTCAATTTTATCTCGAATACCAGAAACTAATAAAAGATCACAAGAAGAGCAAATTCCAGACCCGCATCCTTAATGAACAATAGATACAGAAATCATGACAAAATATCAGCTAAATATAATGATACAGGATACCAAGACCAAATGGGAGTTTATCCCAGAAATACAAGGCTAATTTATAACCTGCAAATATCAACCAGTATAATTTATCACATTAAAAGAGTAAAGGAGGGTTATGGGCTATAGCTCGGTGGTAGAGTGTCTGCCCAGTTTGCATGAAGCACTGTGTTCAACTCCCAGCACCACAAGAAAAAATAAAATAGTAAAGGGGAATAATTATATGATTATCTGAACAGATAAGGGAAAAAATAGACGTCAAAATTCAAAACTCATTTTAAACTCTCAGAATATTGAAAATTAAAGAAAACTTTTTCAACATGTTAACAGATATCTACTGGAAAACACACACACGCACAATTGTAATTAACCTCCTTCTTAATGGGAAACTACTGACATTTTTCCCCCTAAATGCATAAGTAAGTCTTATCACTGCTCCCCTCCATTGTACTAGAAGCCCAAGCCACAGCAATAAATCAGGAAAAGGAAATAAAAATCATAAATAGAGGAAAGGAAGAAGTAAAAGTCACTATTTGTCGCTGACATGATTATATATGTAGAAAATTCTACAGAATTAAGAAACAAACAATAAAACAATTCCAAGAAATGCAATGTGAATTCAACAAGTTCAATGACAGGGTCAGCATACATAAATCAACTGCATTAAACATTAGCAACAAACAAGAGAACATTTAAAACAAGCCCCTCCACAGAATAGGAAATACCAAATAGAATAAATGCAGCTAAAGGAGTATAATATTGAAAACTACAAAATATTTCTGAGGAAAATTAAAGAAGACCTAAATAAGTGGAAAGATATTCCAGGATGATAAATGAAATACTGAATATTGTTAAGATTTACAGACCCCGCCCCCCACCATACTGATGGTGGCTAAAGACTCTAGTCAAACTCCCAGCAAGGCTCCCCCATGCCCACCACCACTGGTATTAGGATCAACTGCACCAGGAAGACTTAAAAAAAAAAAATGGCAAGTTGATTCTAAAATTTAAAGGATCTAGAACGCACAAAACAATCTTGACAATAGAAGTACAGAATTAGAGGACTTGGGTCTTGGGCCTTATTAAGATGAACAATGACCAAGACACTGTGGCACTGACCCAAGGACAAACAGATCAGTGGGACAAAATCAAGTGCACAGACAGGACCTGCTCACATGCAGTCAACCAAGCCTTCAAGACAATTCATGAACACAAGTCTTTTTAACAAATGTGGCTGGGATAGCCAGGGAGAAAATAAATCCCAACCACCAATTAGTCCTCATGCCACACACCGAAGCCAACGAAAGGTGCCTCAGTTTTAAAAAGGCAGAACACCAGGAAAGTATCTTCCAAGGTTACTTAGGACACAAAAAACATGAACTACACAAGGGAAAATTTAAAAAGAGGCAAACACTGAACTTCATCAAAATTAAAACCTGCTCAAAAAGATACAAATAAGAATATAAAAAAAGCACACTTATATGTATAAGGTCCTATGTTTCATCCCCAGCACAACAAGAGAGAAAGAGAGAAATAAAGGTAAAAAGCAATATACCAAGGAGGAGATAATATGCACAAAGCAATAATATTAAACACATATAAAATGTATGTATAAATCATCAGTGACAAGATTTTCAAAAATAGTTTTAAAAAAATCAGCAAGAGATCTGAACCAATATTTTACCAAAAAGATCTGAATGGCTAATAAGCATGCATGAAAAGAGCATGATACGGTTAATCATCAGGGAAATACAAACTAAAACCCCAACGACATCAGCCATACCCAATAGGAAGACTAAAATCAAAATGACTGATAACACTAAATATTAGTAAGTACTCAGAGCAACTGGAGTGCCCATGAATTGCCGGTGGGTGTGTAAAGTGGTACAAGCATTTCAAAAGCCTCTGTGCTCATTCGTTCTGTTTGTTTTTTTAAAAGTAAGCGTAAATCCACACGATAACCCAGCAATTTCACTCTTAGGTATTTTATCCAGGAGGAATGAAAACATATATGCACATAAACACTTGAATGAAGGAGTCCACTGACTAAAAAGAAAAAAGCAACCATCCGAATGTCATGTGGAGAAAAGATAAATCAAATCTGGTGTTTTCATACAATGGGATACTACTCAGGAAAATTTTTAAAAAGAAACCATCGAAAACATGCCTGGAAGGAAAAAAAAAACATTAGGTTGAGTAAAATAATCCAGCCACAGAAGAAATATGTACTGTTTTGATTTCACGTATACGTAGGCCAGAAGCAGGAAAACGCACCTCTCTTGGGGGAAACCTGGGTGAGACTGGGGTGTGGAAATGGCAGTATGGCAAGGGAGGTGTCCTGAGGTCAAGCAACATGTTCTACCTCTCATTTCAGGTGGCAGTCACAGAGATGTACACAATTACCAAAATTCAGCAAACTAAAAGACAAAGTTTATTTTATTGTATGTAAACTACATCTCAATTAAAACTAGTGATAGGGTAAAAAAATTTATTCCACCAGAATTCCATGTTCAAATGTTAGGCAACATATACAGAACTGGCACAATGCCCAGAGGTGACAGCCTTCGGTGCACTGGTGGTGGGGTGGGGACACACGTGAGGTAACCAATCCTGTACCTCGGAACAAACATGGCCCCCAGCCATGGGTGACAACTGCCCCACGGGGTGCTGGCCCTCTGCTGTGAGCTCACAATGTACTGCCTGCTTCAGGACTGAAAGCAGAGGACAATCAGAGAACACTCAGTGACCCAGAAAGAGGGCTGCAGGACACCAGTGAGTCACAAAACTCACAAGCAGGAGACAATCACAGGACAGCAGATCATAATGGACCACGTCCCACATCACAGTGAAGGGACACGTCCACACACCAAACAGCAAAGGCAAGGTTTTAATAAAACAGAGGCAAGTTCGCTGGCCCCACCCTTTCTTGTTCATCTTATCAAGAAAACTCATTAGGTGTATAAACTAAAATGAATGCAATCAAGAATAGCATATGGAAACTCTCAAGGTCCTCAAAGACTAACTATGTAGCCATTTTCCTCTCCTGAGTGATAACTGCCCATTTTATCATGACGCAGGATGCAAGAGGACAAGAGAACGCACTGTGAATGGCCACAATTGTTTTGCCATGGACATCATCCAATAATGCCAGGATGTAAAATTCTGTGCTCTGCAGAATACCACCAGGCTTGATAAAAATGAGACCCTTCATTTTTTCTCTTTAGGTCTTAATTAACGTCTTGTTAAACGACAACCATTATCATTGGAGCACACATGCTGGGACAAATTGGAACACTGGTTGCCAGCCTGGAAGCCTGGGAGGGTCCCCGGTGATTAACTGTCACCATGCTGATGTTGACGGTGCTGCTAAGTGTGCTAACTATCTCACTGGAAAGGACCCAACCACCTCATTGTCAGTTTAAAAAAAAGAAAAGAAAAGAAAAAAAGGAAAGGTAAGAGAATCCCAGGAGGGGGCCTGTGTGAATCCTATCACCCTGATCACCGAAGCCCACAGGTCAAGATTGGTCAGTATTTCCAGGAACCACATCATCAACTCCCCTGTCCACGGCAAGGAAACCCACTTTAACCTGGCAGCTGGCATGAATCATGATCTCTGGGGCTGGCGTTTCCACGGGCTGTTCCCTCCTTGCAAACTCACTGACTAAACCTCTTTTGTTGCTGTTGAAAGCATGAAAACACTGTGATTCAGTTAAAATGGATGATTTTACTCTTAAAGAGTCAGTAAGACAGAGATCTTTGAAACGAGGGCAAAGCGACCTCACTAACAATCTCTTTTGTCCAAGGGGGATTTGAGGGTGGGGGTGGGGGGCAGGGTGAACAAAGCGTAGAAATCTCAAAATGACAAAGTCATTGTTCATGGGCTTTCTACACACTTTCCCTGACATCTCTACACAATGCGATGCAAGGGTCAGTGGTACCGAGACAAGCCAAAGCAGTCCCACCCTTCAGCTTCTATAAAAGCCAGTGACCTGGCCTATTATCCCCAAGTCTTAGGCTGGCTTTGTTCTCAATACCCAGATGCAGAAGCTTTTTCTCACTCCTCCCCCAGGAAGAGATGACTGGCGACACCTCCTTCACATTTTCTTTTGCTTGGGCATTTTCACTTCATAAAGCTTCAGTCCATGTGTTTTGTGTGTGGGGAGGAGGCAATGACACATTCCGTGGTGGTCCCCACCACCGCCTGCATTGGTGGCTCAAGTAGCCTCAGGATTAGCCCTTTGTGTCCCATGAAAGGATATGAAAAGTCAGTTATTTAAGCTCAGTCAAGCTGTTTTTCTTTCTTTCTTTCTTTCTTTTTTTTTTTTAGATGAGGGGTGTGTGGGGAAGAAAGGTTTTGCAATTCGGTTCTCCTCAATAAATTACAGCGTTCTGCTGAGGGCAGACGTTCTGCTGAGGGCAGATGTGCATGAGTTTGCATGCGCAGAGCGGTCCCAAATGTTAAAAAAGGAAAACTGACAGGCCCAAATCCCACCTCTGCATCGTAGGTTCATTTTCATGTTTGTCTGATAGGAAGACCTCTTGGAAGTGACAATCGATAACGACAGATTTTCAGATCATTGAAACTCTAATACTCTCTGTTATTGGGAACCAAGGAAGTTTCCCAAGCACTATGGAGATCACATGAATATAAAATATTTCACATTGCATGGTCCCTCCTGAAGACAACTGATACTGCAACTCTAAATGAGAAAACAGCCATTAAAATCTTCATGGAAGCCAGGTGCGGGGGCACACGCCTGTAATCCTAGCACTTGGGAGGCTGAGGCAGGAGGATTGTGAGTTCAAAGCCAGCCTCAACAACTTCACGAGGCCTTAAGCAACTCAATGAGACCCTGTTTCTAAATAAAATACAAAATAGGGTTGGGATGTGGCTCAGTGGTGGAGTGCCCCTGGTTCAATCCCCAGTCCAAAAAATAAAAAACCTTTAGGGATAATGAACCTAGAATCTAGGGCACAAACTCATGTGGTGATATTTACGGGTCTGGTGTCTGCCTAACAGTTATCTCAATACAACAGGATGTGACCTAATGCCACTATCAGATTGTTTCTCCCATTTAAAAATAAACATATTTTCAAAATAACTACCCCTCATGTAGTGCATGTCCCGTGCTTGGATAACACACAAGAATTTGCTGAAATGGTGCTGGGGTGTGGCTCAAAGGTAGAGTACTTGCCAGCATATGCAAAGCCCTGAGTTCAATGGCCAGCACCCCGAAAGGAAAAAGAACTTTATCTCTCTATATATTTTAGGCAATTGTGGTAGCACACACCTGGAGTACCAACTACTCAGAGGTGAAGCAGGAAGACCACATGAGCCCAGGAGCCCGTGGGCAGCCTGGGCAACATATCAAGGTCCCATCTCTAAAATTAAACAAAACAAAAAATAATATTACTTAAGTAATGCCATTTTAGTCCCAGAGCAACCCCTATGGCATAGGTATTATTATTCCCTCAGTTTTACAGATGCAGAGTGTGTGGCTTTGGAAGAGCAGAGAAAGTAAGTGATAGAGCTGGCAGTGAGATTACAAAGCAGGTGTCTGAGGCTCCTCCAGTCCACCCTACCTGACCCTTGAACTCCACTAATACTGTAAGTGCCACCAAGTCATGCACATCCGTACCCTCGGCAGCACACTCAACCCTCATGCCAACAACACATGAACCCAGGGAACCAACAGCACTGGCAGAAACAATTTCAGGACTCTTGCATCCTCAGGTAAAGCGCACTAAACAGACTGCGCACAGTAGGCTCTTGTGCTACCTCCCCTCTTCCTCTCAAACTGCTAACAGCTCTCATTCCGCCAGCAACTGCAATTGACTAGACAGCAACACACCTAGTAGCTAAGGGTTGCTCTAGCACATGCTTGTGCTGCTGGATGCCAGCTGTGGCTGATACATGCCCCAGGGAGGAGTTATCCTGCAGTTGGACCCACTGTGCAGGATCAAGGGCCTGCATTGCCCACACTTAGGCATTTCTACCTGGATATCCCAAGAGAATCACATTGGAACAGTGTCCCTTCCTGTCCTCCCCATGTTACTGTAGCTCCTGGTCATCTCTTGTTCCTCTCTGTGCCCTTCCATCTAACACTCTAAAACTAAACTCAAGACACAAGTCTCCCTGCAGTCCGATCCCTTTGTGTCCATCTACCTTTATCTCCTCCAGTGCCTTGTCTCAAGCTTCTTGATGTGGCTGTTCTACACTGTGGTTCCCTGCAAACACCCCATGCTCCTGGGCTCCTGCCATGTCTGCCCCCTCCTCCTCTACATGTGGTTCAGGAAACATCTGAATGCCTTCTTTAACTTCCCTTGGCAGGTTACTGAAGAAGCCTGCTTGGCTGCTACGATCTGAATATGCAGGAGGCCGCTCTGAAACAATGCAAAACCTTAAAATTTTGCCTTCACTTAAAAACATGTATAGGGAGGGGGATGGGAATGGGAAAGACAACAGAATGAGTCTGATATAACTTTCCTAGGTTCATACATGAAGACACAACCAGTGAAACTCCACATCATGTACAACCACAGAATGGAAAGCTATACTTCATGTGTGCATGACAAAATGCACTCTACTTTCATGCATATTTAAAAAGAACAAATAAAAAAAGGATATATTAAAAAACATGTATAGGGTGTGATGATGGAGTTTCTAATGATCTTCCTTATATAAACACACCTGTAATGCACCATCTATAGCTTTTGAGACTCCTGGGAAGCTCTGACTACAGAGTCTTCTTCTAGTCCTCCAATTGCTCCCCCACCCCATTTAGTCTCATCCACATCTAAATTAGGAAAAAATAAAAACTTACTAGTGAAGTCTTTATTAAGTCTTTCCAAAGCCTTCAGGTTGTCAAACCACTCTGCTATTTACCATCCTATGCATCCGTTCAGATGGTAAGTATGTCACGAAATTACAGGGACAAGTAGCAAGAACAAGTTCAGGAAGAACTGCGAGTGGCCCTGGGGTAGAGGGTGGCCCTGAGAGGCAGCCCACTCACCCGCAGGTTCTGCAGAGGGAATGCAAGCCGCCTCGCAGAGGAGGAAAAAATGAATGATGGATGAAACAACGAGGACTGCTGACTTCTTCGTTCCATTTAGACCATTTACTAGCAACTAACTTAATGCTAGTTAGTGCTAGCATTTACTCTGGGTTCAGAGCATGTCTGAAGTGGCCATCTTAACTTTCAGTTTATGAAACTCTAGTGGCAACAGAAAGCCTCAGAGAAAAAATCCAATCATGAAACACCATCGGGTTTCCACTGGGCACGCGGCTGGTGAATAAACCTGGGGGCCCCAGGCACTGCCCAACACCAAAGGGGTCAGTTAAAAGCCAAGGGCAGGAAGGGCCCACTGCAGCACAGCACGGAAGCAGGCCCCCTGCAGTCCAGCCCAGACGCAGGGACCAAGCATCGAGGGAATAGGAGGAGTCCACAAGGACTCTTCCAGGGGACCACAAGCAGCAAGAGAAACTGAAAACAAGGACACAGTTCAGAGAACAAGCGCGGTGTGTGCACGAACCAGATTACTGGCTTTATCGCCAGTGAAGCCCACAAGCTGGGAATAACATCTTCAGAGGACATGGACACAGACCACACACTTCCTTACATTGCGGGTATTCCGGGGGAGGAGGGGGGTGTGCCCCCCAACACTTGATGCCCTTGCCTGGGACCAACTGTTTCCAGAAAACTGGAGAAGTTTTCAAAGCTGGCTAAAATGCCAACTCTGGTTCAATGAGAGCAAATACATCATATATTCCAGAAAAGAACATTATTTTCCTCAATTTACATTTTAAGATGTACATCAATACTTGATGTGAAAGGGTCACACATTGAAAACTTTGTTTCTCCTTGTGGTGGTGGTGGTGGTGGTGGTGGTGGTGTGTGTGAGTGTGTGTGAGTGTGTGTGTGTAGGGGCAGCCTGTATTGTCTGAAATCAAATGTATCAAAACTATCTTCCCAGAAAGGTATCACTAAAAAATAACACCAGAAAGAGGTGGCTTAGATTCTTTATTGTTTACAAGAATACTGAAATTTTAATTTGCTACTTGGACATTCAATTTAACTAAATGACAGGTTTTTTTAAACAAAATATGTTTTAGTTATCAATGGACCTTTATTTTATTTATTTATATGTGGTGCTGAGAATCGAACCCACACATGCTAGGCAAGTGCTCTACGACTGAGCCACAGCCACAGCTCCTAAATGACAGATTTTTGTTAAATAAAAATGATAGATTTTTTTCTATGTAGTTTATATATTATACACAGTATTTAAATTTAACTATAGGAAAGAAAGGTATGCGAGGGGAATCACATGAAAAACTGAAGGGAGATCAGTACTGCAGAGGAAAGCCACCAGGGTGAGGGAGCAGGGGAAGGGGAAATAGCAAGGACTGACTGATACTGGCCAAACTACATTGTTCCATCATGTGCAAATATATAACAAATCCCACCTTTATGTATAATTATAATGCACCAATAAAAAAGGGGAAAATAAAGCTAACTTTACCATACCTATGCAATTATCTATAAAGAAGGCCCTTCCAGCCAATAGCATGAGTTTGATGCTGAATCACCTGTTGTTCAATAAGTCTTAAAGTTAAGCTCCAAACTGAGCAATGTGTATTTGCTCTTGTCACAGCCAATTTTTTTGTCTTCATTTACACTTTGTTACTCCAGAGCTGTGCACATCACCACCCAAACAAATGTGCACAAGACGTCCACCTTATGTGCCGACTTAAGAACTCTTGGACTCCACTCTGCTTAGAAAATCAAGATAACCAAACAGAAAAATGGAATAAGTTCAGCCTTGTAAAAGTAAACCTCACATCATTCTGATCTTGGCACTCAGGTGTTTGGGGGCTGGTTGCCCTACAATTAGGGAAGCTTGCCAGAAGGAGGAAGCGCCCGTCCCGACTGCAGAGAGCCATCTCTGCATTGGGGGACACGCTCAACAGTTTGTGTGGCCTCAGGGGCTATAAAGCTAAGCACTGACCAGCCTGGGTTCTGAGGGGATATGCAGAATGCAAGCCCAGAGCCTCTCCTTGAAGAAACATTTATTTCAAATTTCAAAAAGACATGAGAAAGCTGAAGACAAGGAGAAACAACCCTATGAGATAAGAGGACATCTCCTTTCAACAAGCAATGTGGACATGTCCATCCTTTAAGTTGTCCCTGTGATTTCCCCTTGTACTTAGGGCAGAGGCCAAGCCCCTTCTCCTGGGTCTGAAGGCCATGATGGTTCTGCCTTCCTACCCCTCATGTCTCCTCTTCCTCAGATCAACACGTGACTTCCTGCCCCAGATCTCTGCATGACAGTTTCCTTCCTTTTGTTCAATCTTGGCATCACCTACTCCTGGACCACCCTGGACCCTGTGGTTCCAATGGTCACTCCTGCATGCAGGACCCAGCTGATATATTTACTGACTTGTCCACTTCTTGTCTCCTGCATTAGGATGTCAATTCCTAGAGGCCAAAGTCCTCCGAGTTCACTGCTGTATATTTAATTATAGCAAAGTGCCCAGCTCACAGGAATATGAACTCACTGGTGATGAGGAAGGTGTAAATGAGGTGAGTCAGGGAACCATGCTCAGTGATAGATGCCTTCTCTTCTGCAGGACGTAGATGAGATGAAATGGAGAAAGTAAAGAAAGTGTCCCAAACAGGGAAGGCAGGCTTTGGCTGGTCCTTGCAGAATGAAGATCCAAGTGAAAATGGGCTGAAAGTGTACAAACTTATAAGACCCACACACCCAGACACACACACCACACACTAAGTGCAGCTGACACATGGTTTCTTCCTAGGAGTGGAGAGAAATTAGATTTCAGGGCTAGGGAATTCGAATTTTATTTTCTGCTTGCCCTTTATAACACAAAACTTAGGCAAGTGAAGCAAAACAAATCTGTTTAGAGAACAGATTCTAAGGTGCTATTAGGTGAGAAAAAGGTTTAAGTCCCTGTTCTAGGGCCAGATGCTTCCGGGCTGGTCCCAGAGGAAACCATAATCTGATTATCCACTGAGGAGGCTCACCCTTCTAGGACACAGTCAAGTCTCTGATTCAGGGAGAAGATCTAGTTTAAGCACTGGAATCAGCAAAGACACTGGCATTTTCAGGCAAAGAACAAAGATATCTGCTGATTTCAGAAGATCAGGACAAACTAATCTCTACAGCACACCAAAGGGAAAGACAGACGGAAGTGATAAAGTACTAGGCCAGTCTCCCTCCTAAGTACAAAATGTTTAATAAATGACCTGAGATTGCATTTAAGAGCAAGAGGTTGGAATTAGCCGAGAAAAGGTATTTGAATAAAGTCTGCAGAAGTGATATAGTTAAAATGATCAAGGTTATTAAATATGCCAAAGATGAGCAGAACCATCAAAACCTGAGTGGGAACACACTTGGCACTCCGATAGCTTTAAAAAAATAAACCAACAAAATACACTCCAAAACCAACAGAACTCTTCAACCTGGTTCGCCCCCACCCCACCCCAAGCTGAGAACAGAGAACAGAATGGTTACATGTAGAAGCTTCTGGCAACCTGTTCAGCCTCACCACCACAGGGCCTTTCCCTCTCGTCTCTGCCCAAAGGCCCCTTCTCAGGAAAGCTGTGAGCACTCCTGGGTTAGGCTCCCCACTGCCTCCTTTCTCCCTCCAGGACTTCCTAGGTGGCACTCAGAAAGTGAGTATTCACACTCACTAGGGGAAGAACTAAGGATGCTGGATCCTTAAGGACAGCCATGGAGGAGAGGGCTCCCTGCCTTGCTCCTCACTGGTCTCAGGTCATCCCACTCTAACCCCCTTTCCTGAAGGGAAAGAGGAAGTTTGCAGCCATCTCTGACTCTTGTTCAGCCTTTACCCCTCCAGACTCATGCTTGCATGTCCCTTGACATATGCAATGCCCCCCACCTCCCAACACATCCCCAGAACCCAGCGACACCTCCACACACTCTGCCTTCTCAAGAGAACTCTCTCCAGTCCACTCTGCTCACACCTTCCTGTAGCCAGCATTCTGGCCTTCTTTCTTTGACCTTCTCCTGCTGGTCACTAGGGACCCCCTCCCCCAACAAGCTTGAAGCCTGTCTCTTACCTTCTCCTCTCTGTTTAACACACTCATCTTCCTTTGACTTCTCTAACACCAGGTTTTCTCCTCTCCTTTCTGCTCATTCTGCGGTCCCTGTTTCTCGCTCTGCTTTCTCTCTAAATTCCAAGGCTTCCATGGCCCTTCAAAGTGCTCCCTGCCTCTGGGCAACCTAATCCATTGCCACAGAGTCAACTCCTACCTCCTGAAGGAAGAAGATGCAGGCTCCACAACTTAAGAGCCAACTGGCTCTTAAGCTCTCCTACTTCCAACTACCCACCGCTCACCCACCTCTGGAAGTCTCAGGAGCTCCCCAAGATAGGACAACTTACAAAGTGCAGACCTGGGATTGGAAACATGTCTTAGGCAAAAGTCTTAACCATTCTCCCACAGTGTCCCCTCCGTTGTAACTTTACCACACAGCTTTGTACTGCTGACTTTCTCTGGGTCCCCCCCAGCAGTGCACCTCAGAAGACAGAATTCCACTCCACTCAGTTCTGTGTCCCCCACGCCTGCACACACAAGACACTCCACGAATGCTTGTCAGCAAATGAAAATGAATACCCAACACACAGTAGCAGCTCAATAATAGATCAGGAGAAGTGGGGGCCATGCTATAGGAATAAGAAATACTGAAAAGTATTAGCAATTCTTTTCAAAAATCATACATTTAATAGAAATGTTTTCCTATTGGGAGAAATCGCAAGATTTTTCATAATATATCAAGCTGCAAATAGAGTCATAAAACATATCTACCCACCAAATGTCACAAATGTTTGTGATATTTATATTAAAAATTACCATTTTGGGGGGCTGGGGTATAGCTCAGTTGGTAGAGTGCCTGCCTCGCAAGCACAAGGCCCTGGGT